>CAUYRT010054094.1:0-28250 GCA_963574885.1 Lepilemur ruficaudatus
TGTACTCCCAGCTACTCGGGAGGCTGAGGCAGTAGGATCACTTGAGCCTAGGAGTTTGAGGTTGCTGTGAGCTAGGCTGATGCCACGGCACTCACTCTAGCCCGGGCAGCAGAGTGAGACTCTGTCTCAAAAAAAAAAAAACCAAAAAAACTCAAAATAACAAACATGAATTGCTAATAGCAAATATGAATTTAACAAATCATGCCAAACTAGCTTCATTAAAAATTTTTAAAAATTACATTGAAAGATAGGGAAATGCTGTAGGTATGGAGTGTCTTGATTTTACAAGGCATTGAATAAATTCTCTTGACATCATTGCAAAAAGGAGCAATTTAACCTGATGGTAGTAGAGTTACCTGGATATAAAGCTGGCTGAGTACATTTACCAAGTATGTTGACAAATAGATTAATGTTAATCCAACAAGAGGTCTTTAGAGGAGAACCAATAGACTCTGCCCTTGACTTTGTCCTGTGCAATATTTCTGGTGGTGACTGGGAAGACAAGAGAAATTTGCTGATCCGGAGTTGGACAGCTGTTAATGATGGCTGATGGAATAAAAATATATGAGCAGAACCGCCTTGGGTTGCAAAGAATCAGTCACACAAGTACAGCAGAGAGAGGACCTGGGTTAATAGCAGTTCGTGAGAGAAAACCAGAAGGACTACATTCAGTCTAAGTCAACTGCGATGACACATGGCTTACTTGCCCCTCTCCCCCTCTGTGTCACGTAGCAAATCCACAGGCCAGGTGAAATCCAGGCCTTGCTGGCCCACACCTGTACTGGTGCGGCTGCAGGTAGCTGGAAGCAGCACAACCACACGGAAAGCCCCCGCTTTGTATTTATGACCACATAGGCCCTAAGCGCTGCCACTCACAGACCCTCCCCTCGGCTTCCTCTGCTGAGTGAATATCTGCACCTTCTCTCTCCTCAATCCTTAGCATCTCCTCCTTCCCCTTCCCAGCGGATGCTCCCGCTTCCTATTTAATGGGAAAACTGAAAACCTGTTCCTTTCCTGTGCTTCTCTCCTTGGCCTTGGAGAGCTACCCGGCTGCAGCCCTTCTAGAAGGAACCCCTGTAGGCTCCAGAGCTTGTTCTCTGTGCAGTTCTCTCCGCTCTGCTATCCTGTGAGTCCTTGCCCTGCCTTGGCCTCCTGAGTTCTCGACTCTGTCTCCTCAACTCGGCCACTCTGTTTGGTTCCCCTGCCCCTGCTGTGCCCTGGCAGTCACAGGGAGTATCTCAGGGATCCCTGTCCTCTGCTGCCTGTTTTCCGATGTCTGAAAACCTTTGCTTCATGTATTTTGTCCAGTTTTTTAGGCATTTAAGGTGGGAGGGCAAATCCAGTCTCTAGTGCTTCTCCCTACCTGGAAGCAGAGGCTTGAGCCCAGGAGTTCAATTTACAGTGATACCCTGTCTCTAAAAAATATATATAAATTAAAAAAATTTTAAAAAGAGATGTCTCTGGCGGGCGAGTGGGTAGGGAAGGGTGAGAGGGATGGTGGTGGAACAAGAATGGAAGCTGAGAGAACCAAACCCCAAATATGCCACTTCACACATCTTCCAGAGCTCCGGACCTGCTTCATTCCTTGTCCTTGTTCTGAGTGGCTTTTCGGCAAGCGGGAGGCGGCGTGGCACAGCCTGCAGTCTGTTGGGGCACCAGGCCGATCGAGGTTCACATCCTGTCTATTGCAGCACTCGTTGTGAGACCATGAACTGGACACTCCATTACCTGCTGAGTCCCAGCTTCAGCAGGTCCATTAACACCTGCCTCAAGGGCTGTTTCAGGATCACATGGACAAAGCCAAGTGTGGTTTTGCTGCTTAGAAATTTTAGTTCCTTTCCCTCTTCTGGATCCAATTAAGGGAAGTTTCTAGAGCTGTGCCACTCAAAGGGTGATTCCCGGACTCTTGCTAGTTTGTGAACTGTTTGTTACCAGTTGAAGATGAGATAAGCAACTTGAGCCTAGTGTGTTTAATGACCTCATTGTTACATGCTGGTGCAAGTGCTTCATCTCATTTTAGATCAGTAACAAACATCTCATGTACAAGTGCTTTGAGTAGCACTGTAACTAGAGATACTATAGTAAAGATTAAGGATACAGCAATTAGATCCTGGAGCTACAGCTGCCTAGGTTCAAATTCTGGCTCCATTAGTTAGTTATTCTGGGCAAGTTACTTACCTCCCTGTGCCTCAGTGATCTCAAATGCAAAGTGGACATATTAATAGTACCTCTGAGTTAGTATGTATGAAACCTTTAAAATAGAGCCTGGTACAAAGTAACTACCATTAAGATTTTGCAGCCAGGTGTTGTGGTTTACACCTGTAATCCCAGCACTTTGAGAGGCTGAGGCAGGAGGATCGCTTGAGGCCAGAAGTTTGAGACCAGCCTGAACAACATGGTTAAAACCCATCTCTACAAAAAGAAAACAGATTTTGCTGTTATTATTGGAAAACCTTTAAAGGTTTTGGTCTTATAGGGACTGGGGCAGTTTGTTCTATCATAGATTACTTACCCTTTTGTGGGTCTCCTTCCTCCCTCCCTTCCTTCCTTCCTTCCTTCCTTCCTTCCTTCCTTCCTCTTCTTGCTTCCCCACCCCCACACCCCTCTCTTTCTATGAAAGTAGATGATATCATGACCTTTTGTGCTATTCTGCTAGCAGGACAGTTATAGTGAGCCCTTGGTGAATTCACTCATCAATGTTAATATTTTGGAAGCTTGGCTTGTGATAGTTTGTACTAAAGTATCAATACAAGACCTGGGCATGAAGATCTATACATCAATTTTGCTGTGGGGTTTCCCCGAGGGAAGCAGCTTGCCCACCTTCCTCATCCCTGCTGTTGAGGACAGCAATCTCTATCCTGCAGACATAGCTCATCTTGACACTGCCTCTCTCTACCCACATAAAAACCACCAGGGACAATCTTTTGTGGGTTGGTTCCAAGAATAATGAATACATTTGTAAAATGATAACATAGAAACAAAAAGTTAAACATTTTTGTTAAAAAGCAGGTACTGCAAGGACAAGTTTAATCCTGCAGGGTTTTGGGGCAGCCAGAGCCAATAGCCATTTGTGTCTGTGTACATTTCTGCTAGACATTTCAACTGATAATTCCCTATTCTACTACATTCACAGTCGGCTTTGACTAATGTCCTTTTTTGCCCAGTTAGTTTCTTACACAATCTGTTTTTATATATTGTCCTCTTGGGAATAACACTTCAACTACTTACTTGGTTTGGTTCTTTTTGGTTTTTTTTGAGACAGAGTCTCACTCTGTTGCCCAGGCTAGAGTGCTGAGGCATCATCCTAGCTCACAGCAACCTCAAACTCCTGGGCTCAAGCAATCATTCTGCCTCAGCCACCCGAGTAGCTGGGACTATAGGCATGCACCACCATGCCCAGCTAATTTTTTCTATATATTTTTAGTTGGCCAATTAACTTTTTCTTTCTATTTTTAGTAGAGACGGGGTCTCGCTCTTGCTCAGGCTGGCTTCGAACTCCTGAGCTTGAGCGATCCACCCACCTCGGCCTCCCAGAGTGCTAGGATTACAGGCGTGAGCCACCGCACCCAGCCTGGTTTGGTTCTTTTTTTCTGTGTGTATGCCATTTGGATAACATTGTCCTAAATTTTAATTCTTTCTTGTTTTCACTGAGCAAAAAATTGAAGAATCAGCATTGCACTATTTGGGAGAATTATTTGTTGAATAAGAGAAAGTATTCGCCAAATGTCCCCTACATGCTTCTTCTCTCTCTCTCTCTCTCTCTCTCTCTCTCTCTCTCTCTCTCTCTCTCTCTTTAATAGAGACGGAGTGGAGTCTTGCTCTTGCTCAGGCTGGTCTGGAACTCCTGAGCTCAAGCGATCCTCCTGCCTTGGTCTCCCAGAGTGCTAGGATTACAGGCCCGAGCCATCCTTTTTTCTCTTATATAAGAAAAGGACTTAATTTTGAGGAGTTTCCAAAGTATGCATATTCTTATCACGATATCACTAGCATTGATAATAGACATCATCAAGGCATCTTAAATAATTTTTTGTATATTTTTAGAGAAGATGCAGTTGTTGATGTGCCAGCCATCACTCACTTTATTTTCCCTGCATTGATCTGCAGTAGAAACCTACTTCACAAATAGGTACTTTATCCTATTAATGAGTGTGCATTGTGGGGTCATGTCCAATCTTCTGCACGTTGAAACCTTACTGGTCTTATAGGGCTAATTTTCAAGTTTTAGAAGTTGATGAAAGTTACTGGAATAGAGTTCACTGGTTTTTGAAATAGGCTCTACCAGCCTCTCATCAATTTTAGCTTTTAAGATGCTATAAGCATGATCACTAAGCAACTAAATAAATTTTGAGGGTCTGCTTATTGGACTCTAAAATCATACATTTTTATGATTCCCGGTAATAGTCCCAAATTAACATAACATAGCGTGCCTGAGAAGCAAAACAAGATAATTTTAATGATAAAGTAGAGTGTTAGGAAAACATACTCATTTGGAAATTGAGTCTCAATTTCTATTCATGGGTCTCCAAAAAGATTCAGGCAAAGCCAAATAGTCCTTTTTATTTTATTTTTCCTTCAATGATCAAAAGCACATACAAATAGTCCTTTTTAATAAACTATGTTTTTTCTGTGTGTGAAATGAAGATAGTGTTTGCCCATTGATTGAAAAGTGCTTTAAGTCTTCCTCACTTAAGAGGTATCCTAAAGATTCTTAAGAGGTATCATCTAAATGGAGAGCTAAGATAACTGAGACACCACAGTAAGAAAACACTGGCTGTGTTCCCAGCGGTGTGGCTTTCTATCACGTCATACCCAGCAGGGCAGTTGTTGAAACCTTGGTTCCTTTCTCTCCTACATGTCTCCCCCTGCCCGCAGTTCAATCTGTCTTCAAGTCCTGATGACTTGAACATCACATCACTTTTCTTGAATCCATTCCCTTTGCTCCTCCTCACTTCTGCACCTAAGTCCAGGTCACTGTTATCTCCAGCCAGGGTCCTTGCAATGGCTTCTAACTGGTTTCTCTGTCTCTAATCCTTGCTCCATCTTGAGGCAAGGGTAATCTCAGGAAATGCAAATCTGACGGTGATGCAAGCTTGCTTGCATGCCCTAGACGCCTTCCCACTGTCTTGGGCTAAAGCCCAAATTCCTTCCTTACTGTGCTTACAAAGCCCTTCCTGTCCTGGCCACTGTCCATTCCTCTGGCCACCACTAACCACTTTCCCCTTCCCCTTGAGTTCTTTCTACTTTCTCTAAGTCACCACACATTCTTGTGTGCCCTTTTCTCTAACAGTAACATTCTGCCCACATTTTCTACCTGTTGAGCTACCTTTCAGGTTGCAAAAATGCCATTTTATTAGAGAGGCAAGGCTTGGACTGGTTCATTTCCTTGCTATCATGCCTTGAAAAAAAGTCTAGTCTCTACTAGACTATAAGCTTCATAAGGACCAAGGCCACGTTTGTCTTTTTAGCTCCTACATACCTAGTGCCTAATCCAGTGCCTGACATATCAGAGGTGTCCAACAAATATTTCTTAGATAAATGAGTAAAGTGATCAGCACGTTGCCTGCTGTATAGTAAGCACTTAATGAATGGCACTATCTGCATCTACACGTATATCGATATCAATTCACACATATACACACATGGGGCACGGTCAACATTAGTAAAATAGCCTTGCTGTATATAATAATAGGCTTGCCATGAAGACTGTGACAGGAAGGATACAGTCTATTTATTTACTGAAATTATTGAAAGTGTGTAAATTGGCTCTCCACCCAAACTGAAAATTAATCTTATAAATAAACATGTTTCAATGCTGCTGAGATGTAAGTTTGAATGCGCTTTCTGTGTAGTAGAGGTGGTAGAAAAGCACACATGTAGTGAAATCTTAGCAGCCTGTATGATTTGAACATACACAGAGGTTACGGTGAGCGAATGTTGAAGTTATTACTATCCAACACGTATGTGTGGTACTGGGTGCTCGCATTGTGCCTGGATACGCAGTGTGTGTTTTAGAAGGAGATGTAGTTCCTTGCCAGGTGGAGCTACAAGTTCTGATTGAGGGAGGGCTAAACCAGGTTTAGGTTTTGGTAAACCTAAGCTTTACTACAAAGCCCTTCCTGGCTCCCTGGCCAATGTCAGGACTTCATAGCATTGAAGGTGAAGGAGATGGTGAAGTGAGGGGCGAGGGGGACGGGAAGTGAGGGCAGTAGCTGAGCGGACTAACCTTCAGCTGCTGGCTGCCAGGTGCTACCTCCTCTCCAAAGGAAACAGTGGTATGCACGAGGGAAAGCAAATGAGGGAGTTACAGAATCCCAGCCTGTGACATTCATGTCATTTTCCATGATTGAAATGCTGAGAACTGAAAAGCGACTTTGCTAGCCGATTTCTCACTGATAAGCTCTATTTCAGGAATCGCTCAGCTGCATAGTCAATGAAGGTGACTGCTTTGCCTCACTATCTTCTGATCTCAGTGTCAGCAGAACAAAAGAAACATGCTCAGGAGGCCCTGTGAGTCTATAGTGTGTGTTCCCCAAGGCACATCCATTCTAAACCTGTCAAATACGGAAATATGTGGTTTCTTTCTTAAAAGTTAAAAAAGTTAGGAAGATCTTTAGAGATCACTGTATATACAGATTGGAAAAATGTCACTGTTCAGTCACTCTCTTTAGCTCAATCAGAATCTGTCAATTGGACACCGTCTGTAAAGATTTCACTCTAAACGGGAGCTCTGTTAAGTATCTGCTCCCGATAACTGTGTCATATTAATTCTGTGTTAGTGTGTGTGCTATATGTCGCATTAGTCTCTCTTTTGGCTCTCAGTGTTCAATGGCATGGTACACTATCCTCATTACATCTGGATTGAGCACTGTTAATAGATACAAAAAGGATGTCCTTTAGGGAATCTATTTATGTATGATCATAATTAATAAAGTTAGGATACATAATACCTAACTTGATGTCCCCTTTCTGGTTCCTAAATAGGAGCCATGGGGTCCTGGAAAGTATAGAAGTCAATTTTCTTTCTCTTCTTTTTTTGGGTTCTTCATTTACAGAGTTTGAACAGATAACTGTTGTGCAAAGCTGTTAAAAACCCACACAGCCAGCCTGAGCAAGAGTGAGACCCTGTCTCTACTAATAATAGAAGGAAATTAATTGGCCAACTAAATATATATAGAAAAAATTAGCCGGGCATGGGGGCGCATGCCTGTAGTCCCAGCTACTCGGGAGGCTGAGGCAGAAGGATTGCTTCAGCCCAGGAGTTTGAGGTTGCTGTGAGCGAGGCTGACCCACGGCACTCACTCTAGCCCTGGCAAAATTGTGACAAATTTTTTAAAAAAAAAAAAAAAAAAAAAAAACCCCACCGACAGCATTTGTTTGCAACAAAGTCAGCCCTGGAACAAGGAAAGTACCCACAAATGTGTGAATGGCTATTGCTCACAGAACCCCAACCTTGACCCAGCCGGAACCTTGATTTCCCAGTCTGGTCTGCTACACAGGGTCCTATTGATCCAGGGATGGAGCCAGGCTGATTCCCCACTCCCCAAGGATACTTTTTAGATTCCAGAGGAATGTCCCTTATGTGTTTAGTTACACTTCCTCTTCAATTTTAGACACAAGGTTTGAGATATGTAAAATATCTTTAGAATACTTTTCTTCCAAATAAAGTTTTTTTATATATGTCATAATCATTTCTTCCTATTAATGATCTAATGAAGATAGACATGCTCTTACATATAATTTCAAAACTGAAGCAAAATCCACTAAGGATTTATATATTTTCAAAATATTAATAAGACTATTGCATAGCAGATTTTTTCTTTCCTACTATTGAAGGGAAAAAGCCTGTACTCATGACATATATAATTATACATATTAATTTTTTATTTATGAGAAATAGACCTAATTTATTGATATGATTTTGTATAAATTAGAGCTGTGAACATTTCTCCTTTTATCATTCTCTCCCTCTCTCTCTTTGATTTACTTGAAAAATAAAATCCACATTCAATGATTTGAATAAGCAAACAATTCCTAAGAATATCTGTCATGGCCATTCACAGTGCACAGCTGTTATTTAAATATGACAATTTTTAAGAGACAACATCATCGTGGGACATATGATGTATGCATGGTATATAGCTGTTCTAGAAAGAGTCAAAGCAAATCCCATTTTTATGACTTCAGTTTTTAAATCCCAGGAAGACTTTACAGAAAGAGACTGACAAGAGGGACAGGTGGATATTGGCTCCAACTTGGTGACAAGTTTTCAACCTCAGCTGCATTCTTACAACAGGGGAGTGAAGAGCAGCTGGCAGCCTGGGAGCCACTGTTCTGCAGATGGAATTCTTGTGGCAGAGAGAAGAATGTTCTCTCTGGCTCCTCATGCTTTATGAACAAAGAGCACAACTTAAGAGATTCAAGCTACTGTTTGATCCTAACAGTGGAGCTCCACTCACCCTTCCTTGTCGCATCTTTCATATTACAGTTCTAGTGATTTATGTTTAGAAAAGATATAAAGTTCCCCAATTTATTGTTAGTCACTGATGTCTTTGAACTCAACATGTTCTTTTAAAGGCCCACTGTTCACAATTGTGAGACTTGGGACAAGAATCTAAGTAGAGGCCCGCAAACCATATGTCTAAATATTTACAAGTTATAAGTCAAATGAACAAACTGTTAAATAAGGAATGTTCTTTCTCCTAACCTGGAGTTTCCTACCAAAGCACGGAGGTGTGGCTTGCTCTATCTCATGCTGCAAGGGGCTTCATGTGCATGTGTGGACACCCCAACTCGCATCTCCAGGCTCCATCCACTCCCTTGCATCCACTCTCTTCTGTTGTCCTTACGTCTAGAAACTCTGGAAACTCTATTTGGGCAAGGAATTCTGGAGCCCTGGAATTCAGAAAGTGGTCCAGAAGGGATGGCACAGGCTCTGAGTGGGCGCAACCTCTCTGCACAGCAGACTATTTGCAACATGGACAGGTGGGGCTGGAGGGGACCAGAGTGGGGCCCTCTATAGCACGAGGCAAGGCTCCATTCACTTAGATCTAAGAACAACACTTTACTTTCAAACTTCAATGTGTATAATATTGTTCCCTGCGCAGCCAGATAGGAAGGAGGACTTTGTGGTTAACTTCTAAGTTCTCCGTTTAATTAAGAATGGTTAAAGCCAGTATTATTTACCTGGTGTTTATGACCCATCTGCTCTCAAACTAGGAATGATTTCAGTAAGGACCAGGTAAACTCACTGCTGAATATAAAATACGCACCCTGATGGTTCAATGTGAAGACCATTTTCCCCCTACATTTCTACAGTATTGGGAAGGGGAACCACAACTGTGGAACCACCTCCTTCTAGTTAGTTCTATTTGACAAGGCTTTGGTCTGAAAGGTAAATGGCAGCCATTATTCTAATCCTATAAACAAGAGAACTTGGAAAAGCTTTTCACTTTATGGTTGCTTCAAATACACAATAAACTAAGAAAGCAGCCCGCAGCAGAGACACGAGTTCTACCTGTGCTTATCAACGGAAATATGGACTGAGGTAGAACACAGAACCAAAGAGCTCTGACTCATATATATTGCCTTTTGGTGTATCTAACAGAAATTCAAAAGAAAGCAGAGGAAAGACTCCCTGTTTGCTTTATTCACATGGTCACCCATAAATTAGTGGCATGATGTGGGGGGACCCATATAGTGTTAGTAGGAAAGCTAATGTTACATAGATTTTACTTTAAGGTCCAGGGGGACCCAGCCAAGTGGAAAAATAGCTGAGTTATGGTGGAAACCAGTCACCTTGTTAAAACTGAATAACCAGGTGTTTAGGAAAAGAATAGTATGAGAGACTGGTTTTTTTTTTTTTTTCCCCTGCTGAACACAGTCATTCACTGTGAACACAGAAAAAGAATCTTTGTTGCAAGCATAGAGGAAGATAAAAATGTGTGTATTTGAGTGTTTAAAAACGAGCCTGTGTCACAAGTCCAGTTTGAGTTTCACAATATAATTACGTTTTGAGCTATAATTGTGCTGTATTTCCTGGAATAACCTAATAGTTGGGCTGTTTCAGCACATAGTCTGCGGCGACTCAGACTGGGGTACACTTGTGCACAGGTATAGTCATTTTTTCTGTGTGATTTTTGTTTTAACAAAAAGTGGTTTGGAGGCGATATACTTCAACTAAAACCCAGAGTTCTAGTTCTGTTTCCAAGGTAAAATGGGAGAGTTATGCCAGGCAATTAGCAAGCTTTTACAGATATGGAAACATTTTCTAAACTACAAAGAGCTGTGAGAAGTAAATACATATTAAATAGAGTTGGATTATAGCTATTTCTCCTTGATATTAAATCTGTTGTCTAATGGTCTTCAGTCTTCTTTTGTAGTGATTATTTTTCCTTTAGAATCGAGGATTTTCATTTGGTTTCTTCAGCAACTCCAGTATCCCTGAATTTATGCTCATCTCCTTTGACGTGTTTTGGGAACAAGAAAGCTAGATGCTTTCATATATATATATTTTAGCCAAAAATTTTCATGGTATGGGTCCCTGGCTTACTCCCAGGTTTTGGCACCAAAAAAAAAAAAAAAAAATTATATAATGTTCTCTTTTGGCATTATACAAAAATGAAATCTTTCAGAATGCCCCCAAGAGGTGAAAATGATCTTTTGGAGGATAGTTAAAAATTTAATATCAAAATTAAGATTTTGTTTTTAAAAAAAGCCTGTATAAAAAAAAACTAGAGAAAATGAAGAGACCATTTTGAAAGGAGTTGATTCTTGCACTGTCCACATGGAAAATAATGAAGCATTGAGGTACTTTAATTATGTAAAAATTTCAGATAAAAAGTTCTTTTTATGATTTTTTTGAAAAAAACCTATGCAATCTATAGGTTTCCTCAATTATCCATTTTATCATTTGCTTATGTATCAGTCAATGTCCTGGCAGGAAGCTAATAGTACAAGGAAGAGGGCCGATTGAAGAGTCTAACGGAGAGCCTGTTTACAAAGGCTAGCTTGGTTATGAGAGCCAACAAGAAATGGTGACTATCTAAGCACTAGTCTCAGTGGGAAGCTATTCCAACTGTGAGGCCTGAAGGGTCCAGTGGAGGAAATGGTTTGTCTGAAAGCTGATGAGATCGTTAGCCTTTCCACAGGCCCAGGCAACAGGAGCTCTGGCCCTGCATAGAGCGACAGGGTCACTGTCAAACTAGAGACTGGAAGGGAGGAAGAGGGAGTTGGATAGGAAGGGATGCAGAATGTATCCCTGAATTTCTTCCTCCTATGACAGAATAGATCTTTAAAGTAAATGAAGAACAACCAGTACAAATCATAAAGGTGATTGCAGTCATTTCAACAGACTCACAAATCACTCATTCTCACTAATTAACTGATGTTTGCTGACATCAGTATTATGCATTAATACTCCCAACCTGGCTGCAGTTTAGCTTTTCAAGTGAAAATTTCAGATGCATATTTCTAATTTTAGAACATGTTATTTATTTTTGTTCTTCTGGCTTTGGTTTTACTTATCCCTGGAAATGGTCATACTTTAGAAAATCATGCTCGTATGTAAATGTGTTAGAAGTAGAACAAAACTCACCTGATCACCACAGACTGACGACTAGACTAGGATCTATCAGTTGGGTTTCTAGCTCTGAACCCTTGTTCTGTCACTTCCGGATGTTAATGAGGTTTTGAGGGAATTAGCGATGGATGACTTAGGGCTATTTCAGAAAACCCTCCCAAATTTTCTCTGTTCTCAAATAGTTCTTCCACTTATTTTTTGCCATCATCTCCTACCTGATGTGAAATTTCTGCCATTAGATATCACTCTTCTGGGCCAGAAAAACGTAGCACTTCTTTCTACAAGAAGCCCATGATGTGAACTAGAAGGAGAGCGAGACCCATTTACCTTCCTCCATTAGCCAAGAATCTTATTTTATTTTTTCATATTACTTGGTTTTCTTTTGACATGCACGATAAAAAAAATTGCTAAGGAATTCTGGACAGGCAAGTTTTAATGTTTGGGATATAACTAGGCCAACACAAGCTGGCAGTGGGTGAGTGGCCTGGAGATTTAGAGGAAGGAGGTCTAAGGAGGGATTTTTCATATAAATTATCAAATTTTTCTTATTTGATCCTCATCATCACTCCGGGTATTAGACAGAAAATATATTATTTCTTTTTAAAAAGGTTAAAGATTTAAAAACAAACAAAACAAAACTGAAGCCCCGACAGGCTTAAGTAACTTACCAAGAAAAATGGCTCAGTGGGCCAGGCCAAGAACAGGAAACTGTAGATCTTCCCTGTAATTGTTGTGTGGCTCGGGGTAGACCACTTTGCTATTCGTGGTTCATTTCCTTTTCCTCCTTGTGGTATAAAGGAGTCTTTGAGAAATATACAGTGAAAAGTTCTAGAAACCCCTTTTAAAAAACTTTGCATAAAATATTAGCAACCCAGCTTTCTAGTCCTTTGGCTTCAGTCGAGACTCATCGAAGGTTTATTTTTCTTTCTCTCGCTTGCCCTAGGCAAAAGTGATGAGGAAGGCAGGAGCAGAATGGGGAGAGTGACGCTGAGGAGATCTGGAGCCTGGGCTGGGATGTGCCCAGACACAGCCTCCCACTCTTGCAAGAACCTCCGCTCCTCCTGATGCAGAGATGGTATTAGTCAGAGTTCTACAGAGAAATGGAACCAATAGGATTTACACAGAGAGATGTAAGGTGAGATTTATTACAGGAATTGGCTCATTGGAGTATGGAGGCCAAGAAGTCCCATGATATGCCATCTGCAAGCTGGAGTCCCAGGAAAGCAGGTGGTGTAGTTCAGTCTGAGTCCAAAGCCCGAGAACCAGGGGAGTCAGTGGTGTGACTCTCAGTCCAAGGCCAAAGGACTAAGCATTGGGGGGACAGAAGTAGATGCTGATGTAAGTCCTGGAGCCCTAGGACCCATGAACCAGGAGCTCCAACGTGCAAGGGCAGGGCAAGATGAATGTTCCAGCTCAAGAAGAGAAGACAAATTTGCCCTTCCTCAACTTTTTAATTCTATTGAGGCCCTTGACTGATTGGATGATTCCCACCCCCATCCAAAGAGGACAGATCTTTTTCACTCAGTCTAGTAACTCAAATGCCAATCTTTCCCAGAGACATGTTCAGAGACATACCCAGAAATAATGTTTTATCAGGTATCTTTGAGTATCCTTTAGCCCACTCAAGCTGACATACAAAATTAACCATCACATTGGACTCTACTGGTGGGGTTATCAACCATTCTGGTTTGCCCAGGACTGGGGAACTTCCTGGGATATGGGAATTTTCATGCTAAAACAAGGGAAGTCCTCAGCAAACCAGGATGAGTTGGTGACCCTATTTCTCTTCTCTCTCCCTCTCTCTTTAACACAAGCTAATTTTCAGTTTTCCCTCTAGCTTTAGAAAAGATCAGTGTTTCTTCATTAAGAACCAAATGCATTTTGGCTTGCATTTAGGGGCTGAATGTATGGAAAACATACATCTTTAAATAATAAACTCACACTCAGTAAGGTGAGATGTTCGTGGTATGAGAGCATATCAGGACTAGATTATATCCCAGAAAATAGCAAACCCTACTCCAGCTGAGCTTGCACAGGGTTACCAACACATTGAAAGGGATGTTCACAGAACTGCAGGTATTGTTTAAATTATTATTTATCTTTACATTACCCATACTCCTCGCTCTACAGGCATGTAAAATTAAATTCACATAAATTAAATCCCTCCACTTAAAGAGGCATTGGATGTAGAAGAAGATGGATCCAGCAGTCAAAGACCTCAGTGAATGTACAGAGAACATGATCAGTAGTTAAAACAAGTGTCACACAACATAAGATGGAACATTTCACATCACAGCTTTGGCTGAGGCTCCAAAGGCTGGGAATAAAACAGTCACCGCCATGTGCCAAAGGAGGTGCTGGATTGCCTCTTCAGGACATGCTACGTGGAGGTCAAAGGAGCTGGGGAGAAGATTCCTTTGGGAAGACTTATGGTGTAAGCGAGTAGCCAGTCCTTCCAGAACTGTAGAAAGGAGGAGGCTGTTTGGGTTGTACCATCCACATTGTGATCTATGGTAGAGAAGCTTTAATGAGCCCTCCTGGAAACTTGGCACGTGTTCCCTGGAGCTGAGTGTGCGTGCTTGGTGTCACTGACCCACAGTGCATAAGACTAAAAGGAAGAGCCATGCTTTCATGCAAGGCAGGGATGCATAAATTTTCCTGGGAAACAAGTGAAACCATTGGAGCTTGGGATAGGGGAGTGAGTAGACTCTACTTGAGCCAACTTAAAAGTCATCCTGCCAAGAGCACTGTTTGGATGGTGATAGAATCCCAGTTGAGAGAGTCTGGGGTAGACTGCCAAATGCCCAGGGGATTAGAGTTGGAGTTATTAGTGACCAGCCAGAGAAAAAGGCCTCTTCCTTTAAAAAATGTAAACTTCTGAGAAAACTTCAAAACCACTCTGCTAGAGAAAGTGCCAGCTCTAATCAACTGCCAAGCTCAGAGTGCTCCAATGCCAGATCACAGCTGCACCAGCCATGGCAGTCATTGCTATGGACTTTCCCATAATATCCACTTCTTGTACAGGCCGTAGAATGGCCAGGGGTGCTGACAAGGATGCTGGGAGGGAAGGAGAGAGAGCAAAACTGAATATCCCCTCCCACCCTGTCCAACACACAAAGCCTTCCAGGTATAAAGGGTTTCAAGCTGGAGTGGAGGAAACTCTCTACATTAGATAGAAGTTGGAAATTTTAGTGACTTTATACTACTGGATATTTTAATTAATCAAATATAACTTCTTGGGACAGAGATTGGAGTCATCTTGAAAATTATGGAACAGTTACAGGACCAGTTCAAGATTTCAACCAAGGGACAGGAATAAATAAGTGCTTAGGATGGGTTTTAAATCTAAGCACTGTTTTAAATCTAAGGGACGCTGTGGGGGGTGTGTGTGTACATGAGAGAGAGGGAGAGTGGGAGTGCAACCATTGAGTTCAGCCTGTTCAATAGTAGCTGGCATTTACAAAGTGGTTACTACGTGCCTGTCACCATTGTGTTACATGTGAGAAGTTATTTAATGTTCACAGAAATTCTGTGAAACAGGTACTGTCATTACCCTCATTTTACAGATGAGGAAATTGAGACCCAGTGTAGTTAAATAATCAGACAAGATCACATACCAAATAAGTGGAGAAGCTGGGGTTTAAACCTAGGAGTATAGCTCAGGAGTTCATGTTTCTAATCACACTATGCTTTGCTTATTCTCTGAGAAAATGGTTACAAAAATATGCTGTGGAACTCATAGAACAAGGACTGTTGTTTTTGTTTGTTTTTTCATTTTAGAGACAGTCTTGCTCTGTTGCCCAGTCTGGAGTGCAGTGGCTCAACCATAGCTCACCGTATCCCCGAACTCCTGGGCTCAAGCGATCCTCTCACCTCAGCCTCCTCAGTAGCTGGGATTACAGGTGCATGCCACCATGCCTGGCTCATTTTTCTATTTTTTGTAGAGATGGGGTCTCACTATGTTTCCCAGGCTTGTCTTGAATTTCTGGCCCCAAACGAAAGGATTTTCGAATGAGCAAGTTAGAACAATGGTATAAAAGCAGCAGTTGTATAATAGGCAGATGCCAAGTGCCAACAGGCTGGAACTCTAACTGGAACTTGGGTTCAGGGTTATTCTGGGGCTGCTCTGGGTTTTCACTCCCAAAGGGCTCTCAGTTGACCTAGCATGGTGGGCTACCACTTCTGACCAACAGAGAAGACATTCTTAGAGATGGCTCCATATAGGGTTTTTCTTTTGAATATTACCTAATCTGTTTTCTTCCCATTCATTTTGCTTCTGTTCTGGCCCCACTATCTGGGTACCTTTCTCTCCGAGTCATCAAGGGGCTAACGTTAAAGGCCATTATTTAATTAGAATCCTCTTTCAACTCCAAGATGACAGTGCATTGAACTGAAAAGCTTTTCTGATTAAGTGGCTACTAAATACCATATTTCATGCATAATGTTCACCTTTGTATGCAAGGACTGCAGATATCACATCTCCAGAAACTATTTGATCTGATTAATTGTTCTGATAAATAATTTATTTCCATAATAAATTAGACACGATGGAGACAACATTAATGAAAAAAGTGTATGGATACATTTTGCACAGTTAAATTTTCCAACCTTGAAAGTCAGAAAATACAAAGTCAGTTTTCATGGACTATATACTTTCTCACACTTTTTATATCCCTACAATATAGTGAAAGTTATTTTATTGCATTAATGCAAAATTTAATGTCAAAATAATGAGGTTGCATTGGGTCTTACAGCGGGAAAACTAAGGAACTTGAATGCTTTTTTCCCATCCTGCTCATTCTGGCCATACCACCTAAAGTTCCCCACACCCTCCTGTCACTCAGCTGTGAGAAAAGGTGGCTGGAAATAGTGAGGAATCAGAGAAGAAAAGGTAAGATTGAGAAGTCTAGTTAAAGTCAACTAGGAGCAGCCTGGGTTCCCCTCCTCCTCACTGCTACCGCTCACCTTCCAACTTGGAGTTGATTGCTTAAAAGAGTAAAATTTGGATAGGTTCGATAGGAAAAAAGTCTAGTTGAGAGCATGGGAACCATTACCAATTCATTCAGTAACACTGGAGTTCATGGGATTGTGGGGTGTGTGATCAAGGGGTTTTCCCGAGGTTGTAAAAGTCATAATTAAAAGCAGCAATTTCCCCTGACCCCTTCCACACCCCTAGTTCCACTTCGCAGCCATAATCTGCTTCAACGTTTCAAGATGTTACTGCTGGTATTGACATTTATAGTTTTAGATAATATTTTGGACTAACTCAACAGAGTTATATTATTGTGATATCTGAATATCATTTACTGAACAGTTAAGTACTATTGTGTTTTTTCTTGCATAATCTTTATGAAATTTAGTTATTCTTATGTTTATCCTCAATTCTTTCCACATACACCATTTCATATATCAATTTTATTTCCCAAATGCTCCAAATACCATCCCTTTATAATGTGATTTTTTTTTTTTTTTTTTTTTTTGAGACAGGGTCTTGCTCTGCTGCCTGGGCTACAGTGCAGTGGCATCTCTGGCAACCTCACAGCAACCTCAAACTCTGATCTTCCTGCCTCAGCCTTTTTAGTAGCTGGGACTACAGGTGTACCGCCATACTCAGCTAATGTTTTTATTTTTTTTGTAGAGTTCGGGTCTTGCTATTACCTGGCTGGACTTGAATTCCTGGAGTAAAGCGACCCTCCCACCTTAGCCTCCCAAAGTGCTGGGATTATAGGCTTGGGCCATGGCAAGCCAGCCCACATGCCTGGCCCTATAATGTGAATTTAAGCTTACTTTCAGAGTGGCAATCAATTAACATCAGGTTTGCTGTACTCCGTTGGTATACCAAAACAAACAAACAAACAAACAAACAAAAATCTACAAATGAATGAGAAAACAACAGAGACTAGTCAATTTTAGAGTTTTATTTCATTAAATGATTGGGAAATTCATTCCTTAATGTATATTTTTACTATCTTAAACTACTCTATTTTTTAATTGTTGAAAATAGAATAAAAATATAATTCTAGACTTGAAAGAGACTTCATTAATTTGTTCCATCATTCATTCAATTTTTAACACGTTTTCAACAGGTGTTTCTTAACACTTATTCAACAGTTTTTATCTACTAAAATGGCAATTTCATGTGAGTCAAGTTAATGCTGTATGTCTGACACTCTGCTAGGCACTTAGTCATAACAGTTTTATCCAGTCTCTCACTTTCAAAAGGAGAAGGAAAAACAAAGTTGGCTTGTAAAGTCCATTGATAAAGCTATTATAAGAACAATAAGGAGTAATACATTTCTAAGAGCTAAACAAAAATATGATTCTTAGCATATACATTAGAGGTTTAATTCCTGCAGATTTATGGTTCCAAAGGTATAGTTTGCCTTCCTGAATATTTTCTGTTCTAAATTTGAGAATGTTGAAATCTTATGTAGTAGGTACTTAAAAAATTAAAAAAAAAAAAACTCCCTAAGGTGTAAACAAATAAAAGCATTATAAAGTGGGGAAGTCTGAAAATATGCCTATTTATTTTCATGTTAATGTGGAAAAATCTTTGGCCTCCTGGGCAAATATTCATTATCTTAATTAGCTTCTGGCTGGTCAAGTGTTCAGGAGGATAAAAAATAGTCTGTGAGTTAAATATATTTGCTGCAAAGTAAAGGACTGTAACTAAAGCAACATCTGAATTTCACTCTGAAACCAGAAAATCTAATACAGTAGTAATGATTTAGTCATGCTGCTTTTTCCAGGAATGATCAATAAAAGAGGGGAAGTCCAAGTCCCACTTTGAGCACTGGAATTCAATAAAAAATAAAGTATAAGAGCTGAAAAAGAAATCAGAACTATATTATTTGGAAGCGCAGATTGGTAAAAGAAAGCCCAAACAGAGGAGTGTGAAGAGGAATGGAAAGAAACAAAACTGTTCCATTAAAAAGGTGTTTAAGGGGCTTATTCTTCCCCGGCATGCATGCATATAAATTCCATTAGCGTTAATAGGACCTAAATGCATGACTCAAGGGGAGAATGGAGTGACTTGTGTGTGTGTGGTTAAATGAAGTCTAGGAAAAGTCAATTAAAAACGACAATGGGTAGTTTAAGAGTCTAATAGACTTACAGGTATCTGCAAGAGAAGAATTTACTTTTAATTATGGCATAATACAGTTTTCTTTTACTAAAGACAAAAAATACAAAATTGGTAAGGGGAAAATAATTTTAAATAAACCCAAACTTAGCTGTCAAAATCATGGCTTAAAGTTAAGGTATACATTCTTGCCCTCCAGATGATAAAATTGACCCCTTGTGCAAGGTTTATAATTTGCATTTAAGTTGGAATATTGCATTATTGAATAAGGAATTCAGATCCACTGCCCATTTTTCCTAACAGAGAGAGACAGAGATTCATTTACATAGAAACAATACTCTAGCCTTTGGTTATTTACAAAAGGGAGCATAATCAAACGAGATTTTAAAAAAAATACATAATGGTGCACAAACTAGTAGACGGAAATCTCTTAACTGAGGGAGAAATTGGTTTCTGGAAGAATAATTTGAGATTGCTTTGCAGTAGTTTATATAGAGTTTCAAGTGAACAATAAAGTTCTTTATCCAAAAGAGATAGAAAACTAAGGATGTTTTTTCATATAAAGAAAAGTTGGGGGTTACAAATAAAGGTTTTCTTTATGAGTATGTATTACCTACTTCTTATAGCCGTAAATTATTTGAAACCAGATGTGTTGTAACCCCCTACTTTATTCTTCATAATTCTATATGTATTAAATAGGTGCTCAAACATTTAAGAAGGATGCATGAATATAAGGAGGATTTGAAAAAAAATGTAATGTCTTACCTGGAGTGCTTTCTTTGAACTGTCTCATGTGTCCTCTACTTTTGGGAAAAAGTTGAATTTAGCATTGAGAAATGCTTTAGAGGGAAATTGAATACCTCAGAATTTACGTGATCTCTTTTCTAGTAAAAGGAACTACATTTAGGAAGACAAATGTGAATGAATTCTCTTTTGGGTAAATTTAATAAGAAGCAGATCTTCGAGGGACTTGATATCATATACTTGCATTAAGCTTTAATCTTCACTCTATGATATTTCCAGTATTACGGCACTGAAGTCATACTTCTTGCTGTGAAGAAGTAAGTCTTGAATATTGCTATCTTATTTTCATTCACCTTATTTTTAATCATTTCAAAGCATTCTTTATATTTTAGGGTCTAATATAGCAAGATTTTTTTAAATAGAAGATTTACAAAGTTTGCACCTTCACCAACTAGCACCAGTTGTATATACATGTCTGTGACTACACACCTATGACTGTTAATATCAAATAGCTCTAAGACAGGAAAAGTTAAATACGGGAAGTCTAAGGAGACTATATAATGTGTAGTGCCATTTCTTACTGATAGTATGTATAAGATAGCACCAGAGGGGTGAATTTAATTTTAATGTAAATACTTATTAATATGGGGAGCACAGGGATAGAGGGTGGAGATGAGAAGACAAAAACTGTCTCAATTCAGTGGGAGGCAGGTGAGCAGTACAGTGTAAATGAGGGAATTAAAAAGGGCTCTGCAATAGCAAGTGTTGGCAAGGGTGTGGAGCTTCTGGAACTCTCATACACTACCAGTGGTAGTGTTCATTGTTGCAACCACTTTGAAAAATTGGGTGACAGTATCTATTAAAGCAGAACATTTGCAAATCATATGAACCAGCCATCTCACTCCTAGGTACATAAGCAACAGAAATGAGTAGATATTTACTAAGACTCAAGTAAATGTGTTATAGCAGCACCATCTCTAATAATCAAAAAACTGGATCCTACTAAATATCCACTCATAATAAAATGGGTAAAAAAATCGTGTTGTATCAAGTAAAGAAAAATATATAGTAATACATGTAGTAACAGGAATAAGTGAACAACAGCCATATACAAAAATATGAATAAATCTCACTAACATAGTATTGAGCAAAGAAGTCAGATAAAGACAAGTCAGTATTATTTGATTCCATTCATTGAAAGTTAATAAATTCAAACTAAACTAGTAGTTCTTTAATGGGGAAGAGGACAGGGATTGTGACTGTTTCTTAAGCTGGGCACAGGTTACAAAGGAGTGTTCATTTAGTAGACTTTCATGGAGCTGTATGCTTATGTTTTGTGCAGTTTTCTATTTTTGTATGTGTGTTAACCTTCAATAAAAAGTTTGTCTTCCTCCATAAATAAGTATAGGTCCTGTGGAAGCTTGGGAACTCTAGCCATAAGGGAATAACTTCAGCAAGAAAGGGTGATGTAGCGTTTTAAACAGGATAAAAAGTTGAAGGGAGGGTACAGCCGGTGCTTCCAATCTGAAATCACTTAGAGGAATAGAATCTGTATTTGGATAAAACCTTAGGTCATGATAAATAACAATATAAACTAATATTCAAAAGCTCTGAGGAAACCCAAGCTTGAGTCAGCATAGACACAACTGTGTTTACCAAACGAGTAAGACCAGAGGCAAGGACAGGCTGGGATGCCAGAGTTTTGAAAACAAACCTTTTGTGGTATGAGCAGTTTATTTCACAGTAGCGTGGAATGGTGTCTGCCAAACCCTACTTGGGTTTAAATGACTCTCGCCCAGGAGTGAGAGCTTGGCAACTTTGGACAGTTTATATAAAACACTAGAGAAAAAATCTACATGACTTACCATTTTATTTATAAATCATTTACTCATATAGTCATGCCTCATACTTGAACATTTCCCTGTTTTTCAAACTATGCTGTGACTTTTACAAGTAAAATATGGTGTAACAAATATACCAGCTTTTATCTACTGATTTATTAAGTAATTCCTAGTCTCGCATCAATGTAGAAACATAATAAAGACTGACAAAGACCCCGAATAAAATCACACTGATTTATGGGTCCTATGTTGTCTTAGTCCATTCAGGCTGCTATAACAAAAGTACCATAGGCTGGATGGTTTAAAAAACAAACATTTACTTCTCACAGTTCTGGAGGCTGGGGAGTTCAAGACCAAGGTGCTGCAGACGTGGTGTCTGGTAAGGGACTGTGTCCTGGTTCACAGCCAGCTGTCTTCTCCCTGTATCCTCACATGGTGGAAGAGGCAAGGGAGCTCCCTGAAGTCTCTTTTTAAGTCCATGTACACATAAAAAGAATTTGTATTCTGCTATTGGTAGGTGAAGTGTTTTATGAAAATCAATTAAGTACTGTTGGTTAATAATGTCAAGTTTTGTATTATCCTTAGTGATTTTTTTGTCTGTTTTTTCCTATCAATGATGGAGAGATAAGCCTTGGCATCGCCCAATGTAATCGTGGTGGGTTTTTTGGTCTCTTCTCTTGTAAGTCTTTTTTTTTATTTCATGCACTTTGAAGTAGTGTTTTGGGGTACACATGGACCATTTACCAAGATGGATAACATGTTGTCCATGAAACATGTATCAACAAATTTAAAAGGTTAGAAATCATAGAAAGAATAGTCTATGACTACTATGGAATTAAATTGGAAACAATAACAAAAAGATATCTGTCAGATCTCTCAAATATTTGGAAATTCAACAAGACAGTTCTAAATAAACTATGGGCAAAAGAAGAAATCACAAGAAATATTAGAAAATAACTTAAACTGAATGAAAATAAAAACACAACTAATTAAAATTTATGGGATGCAGTAAAGCAATGCTTAGAGGAAAATGTATGGCTTTACATGCTTTTATTGAGAAAAAAAGAAAAGTCTAAGATCTGTGGTCTAATCTTCACCTTAAAAAACTACAAAAAGTAAAAGCAAATAAACTCTGAAATAAGTGAAAGGAAGAATATGTTAAAGAGCAGAAACCAATGAAAAGAAAATAGACAAACAATAGAGACAGTCAAACTAAGAATGTTGTGGCCAAGTTTATGCCAATATATTTACTAATTTAAATATAATAAAATGGGCAAATTTCTTGAAAGACATATATTATAACATTGACTCAAGTAGTCTGAGTAGCCCTTATCTATTAAATAAATTGAATTAGTAATTAAAGCTTTCCCCAGAAGAAGACCCTAGTCCCAGATGGCTTCTTATTTAGCAAGAAATATTACCAATCCCATATATGTTGTTTTAGAAAACTGAGGAGGAAACACTTATCAACTTATTTTATAAGGTTAGTATTACCTCAATACCCAAACCAGACCAAGACATTACAAGAAATGGAAATCAAATTTAATCCCCAATACTATACAAAAAGGGCCAGGAATCTGAAGTTGGTTTGACATTCAAAGTCAATCAGTGTCATTATTCATATTTATAGGCTAAAAATGAAAAACCACATGGTCATCTTAAGTGTATAAAAAGCTTCTGACAAAGTCCCGCATATATTCATAATTTCAAAAAAAACTTCTCAGCAAATTAGGAATAGAATGAAATTTCCTAAATCTGATCCAGGTCATCTACAAAAAGCCTGAAAATAATATCATACATTTATTAAAAAGCTGAATGCTTTCTCTCCAACATCTGGAACAAGACAAGGATGCTCACTGCCACCATTTCTATTCTATTATACTATCTGTTAGAATTTCTAGTCAGTACAATTAGGCAGGAAAAAGAAATAAAAGGCATACATCTGTCTATATTTGCAGATGACATGGTTGTATAAGTAGAGAATTTTAAGAAATCTACAAAAAAGTTATTACCAGACTAATGATTGAGTTTAATAAAGTAAACTATAATACAAGGTCAACGTTTTAAAAACTGATCATTTTTCTAAGTATTTTCAATGTTTAATTGGAATTGAAATTTGGAAAACTAGACTACTTTCAATTATGTCAAAGATATGAAATGCTTAGGAATAAATTTAACAAAATATGTGCATGACATACAAAGAAAATTATAAAACTATTGCTTAGTGACATTAAAGAAGATCTAATAAATGGAGATATACACTATGTTTATAGGTTAGAAGACTCAATATTGTTAAGATGTCAATTTTCTCAAAGTTGATCTATAGATCCAACATAAATATCTACCAAAATCCCAAGAGGTTTTTCTGAAAAAATTGACAAGCTATTTCTAAAAATTTACATGGAAAGATAAAACAATTAGAATAGCTACAACAATTTTTAAAAGCAAGAACAATGTTGGAGAACTTATACTACCTAGTTTTTATTAAACAGCAACAGATTTCAAGATAGTGTGGTATTGGTATCACAACAGGGATATAGACCCATGTACCAGGACAGAGAGTCCAAAAGAAGACCCATGTGAACTATTGGTTGATTTTTGACAAAGTGGCCAAGGTAATTCAATGGAAGGAAATGATAGTGTTTCCAGCAAAGGAGCTGGAACAACTGATATCCATACAGAAAAACAAGACTCTTGACCCTATTTCATACCATATACAAAATTAATTAAAATAAATCATAGGTCTAAACATTTACACAACTAAAACTATAAAATTTCTAGAGGAAAGCCCAAGAGAAAATCTTCATAACTTTGGGTTAAGTGAAGATTCCTTAGAACATGGAAAGCATGAATGATAAAGGAAAACATTGATACATTGGATTTCACTGAAATGAATTACATTTTCTACTCTTCAAAAGACACTTAAATAATTAAAAGGCAAATTACAGAAGGGGAGACAAATACTTGAAATATACCTGTCTGACAAAGGACTTGGGTCTAGTACAGGTAAAGAATTCTTACAACTCAATAATAAGGGAAAAATGTATTTAAAAATGGGCAAAATGGTTTGAACACTCTCTTAGCCTGGGCCACAGTGGAAAGCATCAGATCCCTCCTGCTCTAAGGTGTTGGCTTAAACAGTAGCTGCTGCCCCTTCAGGGTTGTGGACTGTGTCTGTCTCCAGGTCTAAGCTGCCCCACCTGACTCTTCCACTGGTATCTGCTCTATGCACTTCCTTTAGCACACAAGTATTTACTCCTTTAGTGTATATATACTTTGCATCTCCAGTCACTGTGCTTCTGGCTCCTTACTTCTTTATAGGATGAGATCTCAGAAGTTCATGTTATTCTCTCCCCTAAACTGTGCCCTGTTGTATGACAACCTTCCTCATCAACTAGATTTAATTATCTTTTCCCTGAGTAGCCAGCTGAAAAGGACACCTCTTGATGGACCATGCCCAACCTTGTTTGACCAGAGGCCCCTGACAGAGAAAACAATGGGGAGTTGATTGCTAGAATCAAACAAGCTTTCAAGACACCCACATGGAATAGGGCTGTACTTAAGCCCAATCATAAATTAGCGATGTCTATCTTATCTTTCCCACAGCTCCAGAAACCTGTTCCTCCTCGTGGTGATACTAGTTAACTCAAGCTCCAGGAACTTTTCAATGCTAGGAATCTGGTATGAAGTTACAGCCAGGCTCCCTGATTTCCTAGAGCCGAGTTCCTATTCCTTCTGCACCTTTGGAGTAGACTTACAAATTTTCCTCTGGTTAAGCACGATCAGATGATTAAGTAGGCCCTAAGGGCTGATGGAAGAATATTAGAATCTGATACTCAAAACTCAACATATACCATAATGGTCAGGACACAATCCCTAAACCCTACTTTAAGACAGAACTCTAGGGGATGGCTTCTCCTCTAAAGCCTCTGGCGGTAAAACTGCAGGAAGAGAGCTTTCATGGACTGGCCCTCCACTGACTCTGCTGCCGGGATAGGATCAACACACAGAGGTCATAAACTTAAGTGCCTACAGGAAGGATATTTAAGTGACTGGAAGTGGTGGTGAGGCCTTGTGGTCTAGATTTTCTATCTAGAAACACACGGTTAGCAATGCGTGTATGTGTGTGTGGGGGTTGGTGGGGGGTGGATTTGAGGGCCTAAAATTGGCTCTCTGATTCCAAGAAGAAGGGCTGGAGGCTGCATTTACAGAGCACTTTTCATTAGATTGTGAAAGTGAACTGTGCGGGGTGTGAGGGATGACGGTGGGGGACTGATGGGAAATGCGGTGAATTGAAGAAATTCACCCTCTCCAAGGAGGCAGCTTCACTCAGCTCCAGCTGACGCTTGCCAGTTGGCAACGAGGACAGTTGCCAGATCTTCTGAGTTTTCAGAAGATGGAAATCCAGATTTTTTTTTTTGAAATGGGAAATCTCCTATTTTTAAAACACTACGTAAGCCAAACCAAACACGTTTGTGGGCTGAATTTAGTCTGTGGCCTACCATTTTGAGACCTTTGATTTATAGTCCTCACAAAACATGACATTTCTGTTCCCATTTGTAATCTGGAGGCTTGTTACTTCCAGACTCAGTTCATTTTCTGCACTTCACCTTCCTCTTTCACTCCTTTATTATTTACACACATGTCTGACTCCCTCTCAAGATTACACATTCTTTTAACGGCACAATCATGTCATTTTCATTTTTGTGTCTTCTCCGTGGTTTACTACAGTGCCTTAAATAGTATAACAGTAAGGGCTAGTTAAAGAAGTGTTTGTTAAATAATGTATTTTCAAAGCTGATTTAAGGAAACTTGAAGCTCTACTTGGGGTTTATTCACTGAAACACAATTTGCCAAAAGCCAGATATCTGAAAGCCATTTTGGGATCTCCATTTTCAGTAACAGTCAGCTGTAGTTCAGTCCAACTTTCTTGCAAAATAAACCTCAATATCTGGAAAAAATATGGAAAACATCTTATTAATAGCATCAAAGACCTAACAAGACAGTGAAGAATTGCCTGAAAGAACAAACATGCCTATGAGCACAAATTGGTGAACCAATAATGTTTTATCCCGGGGGCATTTGCCACTCTGGGGACACAGTGAAGTGTGGGAGAACTAGGGAACAAATCAGAGACCCTGGAGACTTTCCCACCTGCCCCTGGCTACAACTCTCCCATTCTTCTCCCCACCCCCAACATTAGATACCTGACCTTTTTGGGGAAACAGGTGAGCAGTGCTTTGGGCTTTAGAGTGACAAGAGTAGAAGCTCAGAAACATCCAAGGTCAGAAACCACGTGTGACACACCTGTTTCCCTGTGGCAGGGTGGTGGCCTGGCTTTCTCCACTGAGCTTCCTCCCCTTGTAACTCACTCTGATAAGGCTAGTCCTAAGTGAAATGACTTTTGACCCTGTGGTTAATGGAGCTCTTTAAAGCTATTCAAAATTTGCCAAGCATTCGCCTGAGGCAATACCACTTTTATTGTCTGGGCCCTGCCCCAGCTATTCTCCTCCTAACAGAGTGAAGGGTCCACTGGGCCCACTTCCAGTGTTGTGCTCCCCCCTTACGTCCACCGTGCTCAGGCTACTGGACAGTGGAACTTCCTACTGAATGATGCTGAGGCCCCAGAGGGGGCCAAGGGGCCGGCTGTGTGTGTACGTGTGAAGTGGGGGTGGAGAGGCATGGACAGAGTTTGGGCATGAGGTTGGGTACTCACAAGACCCCATGGGGTGCCAGATTATAGGACTCAAAGCAGGTTACTGAAAAGAAACAAACTATTAGTCATCTGGGGAACTTTAAGAAGCTGGGATTGTGTAGGGTTCCCTGGATCAGATTTATTACTGTGATAATGTGAGAGTAGCCAAGTCATGATGACAAAACAGTCTTGTTGTAAGACTTGGATTCCCAAATCAGAGAGCAGTCCTATTCAGGTGCCAGATATGTAATAGATGCCTATACAATGGGAAGACTTAATTAATGAGGTGATTAAAATATACAGTCTGTCTGGATCTTTGCCTAGTACTCTCTGTGCCCTCCTGACACCACACTCTTTCTGCTTTGCAATGAGTTCTATCCAGTGCTAATTGCTGGGATTTACTTAATCACATGTCTTAGACCCAGACCCGTTAATGACAAGAGTAAGAATGTGGACACCATGCTAGCAATGAGCTAAGTATACTGTTAATTATAGTAAGTGACATCCCAAAAAGTGAGACCTCAAATATTCTTTGAGATGTCATCACACTCTGGGAAAAATTATATGCTTTTCACAAACAAGCACTTCCATCTTCAATAATTGTTTTAGGGAAAGAGAAAGGAAAACTTATACTGCAAATGGGACTGCAAATTAGTACAACCTCTATGGAAAACAGTATGGAGATTCCTCAAAGAACTAAAAGTAGAACTACCATTTGATCTAGCAATCCCACTACTGGGTATTTACCCAAAGGAAAGGAAGTCATTTTATCAAAAAGAGCTAATCAATGGGCACATATGGCACAAAGAGATGTAAAGATCATTGTAAATCAACAAGGGGGAGGGGTAAAACTTACCTCTGGGGTACAATGAACACTATTCAGGTGATGGGTACACTAAAAGCCCTGACTTAAGCATTATAAAAGGTATCCATTTGTACTCAAACAAAAACATTTGTACTCTCTTAATATTTTGAAATGAGATATTGTTTCTTAAAAAAAGTATTTTAGATAATTGTCATCTCTTAATGAAATTATTCTTTTTTGAAATATGCAAAATAGAAAAACTTATTTGTGAATATACATAGCAGTTTTATTCCTATAACAAAAAATTGGAGCCGGGCGCGGTGGCTCACGCCTGTAATCCTAGCACTCTGGGAGGCTGAGGCAGGCGGATCGCTCAAGGTCAGGAGTTCAAAACCAGCCTGAGCAAGAGTGAGACCCCGTCTCTACTACAAATAGAAAGAAAGAAATTAATTGGCCAACTAAAGATATATATAGAAAAAATGAGCCGGGCATGGTGGCGCATGCCT
>CAUYRT010054098.1:0-13665 GCA_963574885.1 Lepilemur ruficaudatus
GTTCAACATTGAAAGACTGAGAAGTTATATTGATCTTGACATTTAGGTCTAGCCACTATTGTTACAAAATTTTCAAATACAAAGCCAGTAATGATTTTTATATCTGTGAAAAATAAATTAAGTTAATGTACCTGTAACAGAGGGAATGGCCTGATTTAAAAAAATGGCAAAAATTTTCTGTCTCTTTAAATCTTCCCCCACTCTTTGAGAACTGCAGCCTGGCTGCATCCCTGAGGCTGGTTAAGTCCTTTTTTAAAAGAGATAACTCAGCCATCCCAGGCAGTGCCAGCCCCCCAGGTGGGCAGCTGGTGGAGGTCAGAGGCTTTGTCTTTGGCAGAGATGGGACAGTTAGAATAGTCAACCACAATAGCCTAGAACTGAGGGGTCCTCCCTTTAAAAGCTCTGTATTTCTGCTTATGTTGAGGAAATTTGGATTTTGAGACAAGAAGGTCTACCATTTTTCCTCCTTCGCCAGCAAAGTAATAAAACTTCTCTTTCCTCCTCCCCAAACCACTTGTTCTCATTCTTTTGATGCGGCCTTGAGAACAAGTGCGGAGCTTTTGGAAATGTCCCACTTTTATGCATGCTAGCTATAAATCCCTTGCTCTGTTGTTCAAGAAATTATTATAGGAACATAAGTGTGTGAGCATGATATTAGAGATCTTGCTTGTCTTTGTATTAATTTATTACAAAAAGGTATAATCCTCTGACATTGGTCCTCTTACTATAGTCACATTTCTCAAGATCCACATCATTAATAAAGTAATACCAAGATTGCAAACCTTCAAAATACGAGAAAGGTAATTCTGTTGAAAGGGCTACCAAAGAGGTGGCCAGTTAAAAAGAAACAGAGGAGGGTCCCAGAAACTGACCATTGTGATGGCAAAATCAGAGGATTAACATCTTGCAAGGTTAAACTATTATAAAAAGAATTGGATATGTCTCGTTATATATGTTTCATCTTTTTTTACCCTGGTTGGATCAGGACAATGTCTAGAAATGCAGCAATATCATTTTCCAGATATTTTTAGTAGAAAAGGACTTTCTACCTAGCTAGAAATATTAAAGGATTCAAAAGGGAGAGAATTCAGCAGGTATCTGTATGCATGGATTTAATAAGTACACTGGCATGAAACCGATCATGAAGCCCAGTGCTTGACAGAGGGTCTAGAGCAGAGAAAGAATTAATAAATACATGTGAAAAGAAGACCTCAGAATTTTAAAGCTGGCAGGACCAAATAGAATTCCTATAGCAGCCAATTCGTTTGAAAAATGGGGAAAGTAAGCTTTTTAAAATTTTTTCCGAGACATTTAGAAAGGTAATTATAGCGTAGTTCAAAACTTTGTAGAATGGCTCGGTCCCTTATTTACTTGATGCACTTGAGCAAATGATTTAAATTCTATGAACCTCTTGCTCTCCGGAGCAGAACAATGGCTGCTCCAAGTTATAACGTTTATGTAAAGTGCTTAACACAATGCCTGACACACAGAGAACATTCAATAAATGACAGGGGAGCATTAGTACACAATGTTGCAACACACCAGAGAATAGGATTTATGTTGCCTGCATTCAACACTATTTTTGCATCTATTTTCAAATTCTAATTGAACTATTAGTTATTGACCTTTTATGCCTGGTACATGTTAATTTCACATATGTAATTCTTAATAATTACATCGTGCTGCCTTTCAGTTTTCCCTATAATCACTTTGTGTCAGAATTGGTGTGTAATACTAAATGGCACTACAAACAGCTCATTTTTTCCCCAATAATATTCCCCCTATTATAATTTTTGAACATTCCAATTCATCAATGTTAAAGATAATTTCCTCCCCACATAAAATATTAACATTCTTTTTTGTGTGACTAAGAATTGTCTTCAAGCAACTCTTTCCTGTCATTAATTAAAATAATGACTAGTATAATATTAAATGTGTAATTCTCTGACAAGCACTCAAGTGTTTGCCGAGAAGTCCCTTTCTACCAAAAACATCTGGAAAATAATATGGTAAATTAAAAAGCTGATACTTTAATATACTACAGGGTAATCCCCTAGTCTAGGTAGGCAACGTGCCAAATTGGCAAAGCTCTTACTCCTGGCACGGTGCCACAGAATCCTCATTTTTCTTTTTTTGATGTGCTGCAGGAGGATTTTGCTCAGCCCCTCTCTGTTTCCACTGCGTTACTTATGAGACAAGAAAATGACAACAAACACATTCTAACACAAGTTGGCTTTTCTGCTTGCGCCAGACAGTGTCTCTCACAGACACAGTGATCATAAATATTTTAGGTACTCCAATAGACTTAGGAACAGCCGTAGTTAGTAAAAATAGTTGCATGACTCCTGCCCCAGCAGTTAAAGTAAATTGCTCCTTCTCACTGGTTTTATGTCCTCTGGGAGATGCATTTTAATGGGCATTCAGGTCCCCTTCCAAGAGACTGTCGTCCTTTCCTTACTTTCCCCCCTCCTCTCAACTTTATGTTTTCAGGGTACTGAATGGTATAATAAGAACTTGAAGTTTTAAAACTCAATCATCCAACACTCAGTGAAATGAGTTGCTTGATTTGTCCAGGACTTTACTGTTCTGATTACAACTCCTAACAGCCATATGGCGTTTGACAGTTTGTGAAAGACTTTTGTATTTCTAACACCTTTGATCCTTGATAAACACAAAAAAGGACTGAGTTCCCCATTTTTCTATTGAGAAAACTGAAGCTCAGAATTCTAAGTGATTCCTCCCCAAATCAAGAGACAGAAAATACACAGATGTGCTTACTAAAATGTGAAATTTGCATTAAGATAATCATTCTACATGTGAGATACACATAAGTGGAAAAACAACAAACTTCAGATCTTTTTGATCATGCATCCAAGATCTTTCCATGGAAGCACCTTGTACTACAAAATCCAGATAGGAAGAAGGGAAATAATATGAAGATAGTACATAGAAAGACTTTCAGATCATATTCAAATATGTCACTGTCATTAAGTCCCAGGAAAAATGTCATTGAAGCCTTCTTTGTCTCTATTCAAATAAAAATAATTTCATCTTCCTCTAAATTCCCACAGAATTTCTCTCTCTTATGGCGTGGACTGTTTTCTACTTCGTAATTTCATTATTTATATGCATTTATTTTACCCATTCTAGATCAGAAACTCCTTGAGAATATTTGATTAATTTGTCTCAGGAGCTTCCAAAGTACCTTGCACTGTGCCTTGAATACAAAAGGTGTTCATTAAGTATTTGGCAATGGATGTATTAATTTATTCTTATATTCCCCAGCTGCGATCCAGGCAGGAGGCGTTGTATGAGACATCAGAGTGGGCTCCCTAATGTAATTACCCATGCTCTTAATGGCTACATTTAGGGGGAGGTAGAAACACTAGGTTTTGAATCTGTCTGTGAAGGCAGTGACTATGACTTCATTCTTTGCTGACATATTTCCAGACCTTACACAGGATAAGGCACATAAAAGAGGGTCAGTAAAGTTTTTTTCTTATATTTCATTTCTTATATTTATTCACAATAGGAAGAAATATTTTTCTAATGTCATTTATGAAATTATTGAGATCATTTATATAACTTTATTTAGCATATGAAGGAAGCATATTTTCTGCATTTATGTGTGTACTTCACACAAAACTACAAATCAGTTGTACCATTATATTCGACACCTCCCTTGACTCCTGCTACTACAATTTGAATTACCTTTCACTTTCTTCTCAATGACTCATCACCAGAATATAATGATAATATATATGATGTGTGATATAGTCACTTATTTTCTCTAACCCTCACTGAATTAAGTGCTTCATATGCATGATTCCATTTCATTTTTAACATAATTATGAGGTCTGTATTATTTCACATCCCATTTTCCAGCACAGGACACTCTTCTAAGGCCAAAGAGCTAGTAAGCAGGTTGGCCAGGATTTACTCACAAGCACTCAGACTTCAAATCCTTTTTCACTGCACCCTGCTATTCAGAAAGTTCAAACTGAATCCATTAGCGTAATCCACTAGATTCTTCTACAAATCCACTCCTCTCTTCAGCACTATACATCAGGTTAAGAGTAATTACTTTCTTGTCAGCCAATCATTTATTCCCAATTCATTCTTGGCCCCAAATCATCCAGGTTTCATTCTTCTTCACCCTCCACATCTAGTTGCTAAGGATTCTTTCATTCTATCTCAGCATCTCTGAATTCGTCCTTTCTTGCCCAGTTCTCTTCAGTATGGAGACCTGCAAAATTTTCTACTCTGAATTCACACTGATTCCCTTGCTCCCAAGAAAATAGACTAACCTGCTCTCTCTAAATTCCGTATTCAATTTCACAGTTCCAAAACTAGGATATCATGCACTGAGATAGGCCAAAGTGCAAAGGAAAATCATCTCTTTCTGCAAGATTGCAACACCTGCCTGACCAATGTCTACCTCATTGCACCTGTAAAACCCTTCTCATTCCCCATGATTGGAAAATACACTGTGTGGGCCTTCTTTCTGTTGCAATAGCCTTAAAGTACCATTGTCCTTGTAATTTGAGTCTGAGATGATTTTTGAATGTTTGACAGCAGAAACTGTGACCTCATTTTCTTCCGCATACTGCAATAACATTTTTAAAAGCATTTTTTTCCTAAAAAATGAGAGACAGAACTTAATATTAAAAAAAAAAAAAACCTGTAGTGATAAAAGAGGAAACACAGCTAGGATCAATCACTATCTGTGTTTCTCCCCATAGCCATTTGATTGATCTTTCTCTTTCTGTCATGTACTACCAAAAAATCTTACTGATCTTCCAGTATCCACAAGATTAGCTCCAACTTCCTCAGCAGGGCTTTATTCTTCTCTTTTAGGCACATTTTTAGTCCTTCCCTCCAACCCACCAAATCCATGCATTATATCTGTTCAACCATTGCCTCTTGCCTCTCCTTGGTACTTTGAATAAAGATTCATTCCTTTTCTCTATGTCTTAGGTAAAGTTCTCCAGGAGACAGATTATCAGATGGATATTTGGACTGCAGCAGGTTTATTGGAGTGTGCTCTATAGGACAAAATCTGGAAGGACTAAGAGAAGTAGAAGTAGGTAGCAGGAGAAGTTAAACCATGAAACCATTGAAATAGAGGCCTTAGCAAATCCCGTTCAGCATTTCCTGAATTAAGGCAAAGGAGCCAGTACACACTACAGTGTTCACCTTAGCCTGTAAAGCCATTCCAGACGCTTTTTTATCCAAGACAAATCCTCTTTATGCCTCAAGATGCAGGACAAATAGCATTGTCTTTGTGAATCCATCTGCAATCACTCATCTAGAGTTATTCTCACCATCATTGTCCCATTATATCATATTTTATGTCTCTAGAACAGTATTTGTCATAAGCCTCACTAGTCTGTGAGCTCTGTGAAGATAGGCTTTGTATCTTATTCATCACTTTCTCTTCAGTGCCCAGCATAGCGCCAGGCTATAGTGATTAATAAATATGGAACAAAAGACCACTGAGTCAGCTGCGTGCAGGCCCTCTCCTGAATGCTTCTCTGCTTTCTACCTCAACGATGTAGTAGAAATTAAGTCATTTCCATGGCTAACTAGAGAAGTTCTGATGTTCAGCCCTGAGTTTCTCACCTGAAACATTTTGTTGGGGAAGGATCTGTATCATTTATACCCAGAGAAGGCAGTGAAATAAAATAAGAGAGGCAGTTGCAGTAGGAATTACACACAACTCAAAATTAGGAGAGCTGAGCTCCAGCCTGACATGGCTGTATACACTAGCTGAGAGATCTTAGGGGATACTAGCTCTCTGTGTACTATGACTTCCTAGAAAATAAGTGTGTGTGATTTAACCATAAGATGAGCTAAAAAGAAACTTCCAGAACTTCTAGTCCTTATTTTATATCACCAGAATGGAATGGGAAGGATTGATGGAATGGAGGTGTGTCTCTATCTTAGGCAAAAGAATATGAGCAAAAAAGACAATTAGCAAAAGAAAAATGAGACTCAAAATCATTAAGTATATTTCCTATGTCAGTTCACATATACAGGGGCACATTTTTAAATGAAAGACTAAATATTCCAATATTCCCTAAACTTATTCTTAAATATATCCTTTTTTAATATGCTAGTTCCTAGAAACCTCATCAATCTCTTATCATTCCAGTTGTCTCTACTGAATATGGCCAAATCTATGGAAAAGTGTACCAGCCCACATTGTTATGAGATGGATTCCCAGCAATGGATTTTGCTGTCAAACAAAAAATATTTTAGAGACCAATTAGAACATTGCATGTATAAATACCAATGATAATTCTTGAATTTTGTTCTTCTTGAAGAGATGTATGTCCATGACTTTAGCATTACCGCAGAGGAATCTGTGAAATGTTTTATGTCCCTTTTGATTTCTTTTGTGATATTTTTGTTTTTATTTTGCCTAAGTCACATTCCATTTCCTATTGTTTTTAAAAGGTCAAGGGGGATTTCCTTGTGTGGGAGAATGCTGACTTTAGCTGAAAAAAGTATAAAAGTTTATTCTGGTTCACTGTTTCAAGTCAAGACTGAAAGTGAGATGTGGAGTGTAGTAATATCACAAATGAGGAAGCTATCAGGGGGGAATCAAAATATGAAAATAAACTTCCAGATTATTTATTAGTTCCTCAATTGTGCGTACACAGGGAAAACTTTCAAGCAAAAGCAACAGCTAACACCAAGAACTGAACAGTTTCAGCTATTGCCACCACAAAATTTAGGGATGGAGTCTAGAAAATTTAACTTGTTAATTAATCAATGAAATACTCTTCAGAGAAAAATAACAGAGTCAGTTCCTCCAAAATGTGTTATTCACAATGTTCAGTATGCAATAAGAAAAAAATAACTAGACACAAAGAATAAAGACTGTGTGACTTATAATCAAGAGAGAAAGGAATAAATAGAAGCTACCTCCAAATGACATAGATATTGTAAATTCCACATAAGTGTTTTAAAGCTATTATTATAAGTATATCAATAGACTTTTAACAAAGATCATGATGAGTGAACATATGGAGAATTTTAACAGTAAAATGGAAACAGTGAAAAATAATAAAATGGGAAAGAACAATATTTGAAATGTTCATTTGAAAGGCTTAACAACAAAGTGGAGGTAGTAGAAAAAAAGATCAGTGACCTTGAAAAGAAATCAAAGGATATTTATCAGTTTATTAAAGACAAAAAGAAAAAACTGAAGAGAAGTGAATAAGGCCTCAGAAATCTGTGGGATAATATCAAAGCATACAGCTGGAGTGGACAGACAGAGAGACAGAGTGAGGGAGAGAGGAGAGAAAGAGGAGGAGAATGGAATAGAAAAATGTATGAAGAAATAATTAAAAATAGATGATACAGAAATATACACACAGACATTTTCTCCAGTTTTTAACACTAAAGGGTATTAAAATTAATGTCATACCCTTAGCAAAGAGCATGCATAGCATTCAAATCCTAATTTTTAAATGTTACTCTTCTTTAAAGTGAGGTAGGGTGGCTTGGGGGAAAAGTAAAATCCAGAGCTGAGTCAGAGAGAGTTGACAATAAACTTGATAATGTTGATGTGACTTAAAGTAAAAAATTACATAAAGAGATAATAAGTACATGTCCAAATGACACAAAAGCTAGCTTGAAGGGATCTTCATTGATCAAAATTGAGACAATTTGGGTATCACAATAAAAAATAAGAGTAATGGACTATTACTCACTGAGTACTAAAAGGATCCATGAGTACACAATAATATAGATAAATAAGCGAATAAACAAATGGAAGAGAATCTTTATAGTTGAAGGACAACTAGTAAATACAGAGGAACTAGTGGATTTGGACAATCAATAGAGTTAAGACCATTGAGTACAGTTTGGTAAGAAAGATAATATTTGATTAGTTTTAAAATATCTGTATACGAATGACTTCTTAATTTCAAGGGGAAAATAGTAACTGTATGGTACAGATAACTCAAATACACTATTGAGTGTCTTAGTCTGTTCCTGCTGCTATAGCAAAATACTTTAGACTGGGTAATTTATAAATGATAAGAATTTATTTTCTGGAGGCTGGGAAGACCGAGATCAAGATACCCGAAGATTCAGCATCTGGTAAGGACTCACTCTCTGCTCCATAGATGGTGCCCTGTTGCTGCATCCTCATGTGGCAGAAGGGGCCAAGGCTCAGGCAGCTGTCTGAAGCCTCTTTTAGAAGGGCATTAATCCCATTCATGAAGCTGGAGCCCTCATGGCCTAGTCTCTTCTCAAAAGCCCTAAATCTTAATACTGTTGCATTGGGGATTTAGTTTCAATCTATAAATTTGGAGGTGGAGGCACATACATTTTGACTATAGCATCAAGTTCTCAAAATTAACATCACCAATACTGGGACAAATGGGCATTGCGTGCCTCATGGTGTAATACACTGAGAAGGATGTGGTATTATATCTGTTGTATTCCTTCCAGAAATGCATATATGAATCTAATCTAAGGAAAATCAGACAAACTCCAATTTAAGATATTCTTCAAAGTAACTATCCAGTGATGTTCAAAATTCTCAGCTTAATAAACATACAGACTGAACAGCTATACCAGATTAGAGACTAAAGAGACATGAACACTAAATATGATGTGTAATCCTGGATTGGATCCTGGACTAAGAGTGAAATAGTCTATAAAACATTACTGGAATAACTCACAAAATTTAAATATGGATGGTGGAGTACATAATGGTATTGTATCCATGTAAATTTTTCCTAACTCTGACCTCTGCACTGTGCATATGTAAGAGGTTATCTTTATTTTTAAGAATTAAATAATAAAGTATTTAGAAGAAAGGGATATGACATCTACAACATCTCAAATATTTCAAAAAAATGTGCATGTGTAAAATTACATCATGCAGCTTAGTTTTATATGTGTAACATACAGTTTATGTACACATTCATGTACACAGAGCAATAAAAGCTACTGGTGAGTCTGGGAACAAGGTTTACAGTTTTCCTGTGGGCTTGAAGTTATATCAAAGTAAAAAAGTACAAACAAAATATCTGACAACATATAAAAATATCTATGCATTTAAAATGTGTTATATAATGCTTGGCCGTAGCATTATGCTATGCATAAACATGTGTGGGTTAATATGCTTTGATTTCTAGAAAAATACATTAATTTCAAAATTAAAGACAGCAGAACAATGATGGGTACAATGTTTTGCTTCCAGATTTTGTTATTCAAAGGTAAATTAGATAAACAACTTAAAAAACAAATATGTTCTATTGTCAGTCCATATGTCAAATATTAGTGAAGCTTTAATTTGATAAAAATGACTCTACTTATATAACAGAGAGGTTTGATATATCACATGGTTTGCAGCTTGCTTTTGTTCACTTCGGAGTTAAAGATGTGCCTTTTATACAATTCACTACTAAGGGTGTCCGTGACACGTTGATTACATTTCCAAATAGCATAACATAAAACATATAATCCATCAATCTTTTACTATCCAACAGGGAAGCTGCATAGGTCAGAGTCAACCAAATTAATTTTAGGAAGGTCAAACTAAGCAAAAATAGATGTACATATACAGGTTAAAATTACTGATAACCTATATAATAAGCACATCATAGAAGTTTTTTTTTTTTTTTTTTTTCAATTCAGCTCAAAGTGGCATGAAAGGGTTGCCCTCTATTTGGTTCATTCCTTAGGCCATGGGTGATGCAGCTTAGGTTTCTAGAATGTCCTAGACAGTGTACTTATCCACTTCCAGTTGCCCTGGATAAAACATGTCGTCTTTCAAGTCTGGAGTCAATGTGTTTTTTTTTCCAAGGTATTTCATGAAATTCTACAAGTTAACATTAAATATTCTTTTCCCTGAGTGTCCACAAAATCGTCATACAAACGAGCCCTCAAAATATCTAATGATATATGTCCACATATTAAACTTTAGTGAAGGTACTTGTTTGCATACACTTTCTTTATTGGGTTGTAAGCTTGAGGACAAAGAAAGGACATAGTTTTCGTTGGTTGTCTATCATGGTCTCTGGGATACATGCCAAATAAGCTAATGCTATCATAGGAAGTATACTAGCATGTCTGTTCTAAACACACTAGTCCAAAGACACCCGGAATGTTTGGCTCAGTCTGGCAGCACAGCATAGTGGTTAGGAGCATGGAGTTGGTAATCAAAAGTACCTGAAATTGAATTCTACCTCTACTACCTACTACTAGTTAGGGGACCTAGAGAAAATTATTTAATCTTTATGTCTGTTTCCTCATTAATCAAATTGGAATAATGAAAAATATACTCTTTTTAGAGTTTTGTGGGAATGAAATATATTAGTAAAGATTACAAAAATACCTGGCATATGAAAGTGTTGCATGAGGGCTTGCTATTCCTATGCAGTGCTTCAATAAAATAGGATGCAGGTATTCTGTGGAGAAGGACCTAGTTATCTTGTTATCTTGAACCAGGACATTTGATAAACTGTTGAAGATAATGTAATGCCCATTCTAAAACAGGCTGACATACCAGAGTATGAATCCTGGTTCCACTATTTGCTAGCCAGGTGACCTTGCATAGGTCACTTAATTTCTCTGAGCTTCATTCCCTGCCTTTGAAACCTATAATTAATAGTAAGATAAGAGAGAGATGGTGGGGAGCATGGAAAGAATGGAAGAGAAGGCATAGGAAGAAGAAGGAGAAGAAAAGAGGAAGAGGGAGAGAGAGAAAAGGAAAGAATGTACCCACAATCACATTGAGAAGGGAAAAGATAGAAACAATAGTGGAGTGAGAAGACAAGCCAGTGAGAAGACAAAGAGACTGGAAAGAACATGGAGTAAAGTTAATCAGTGAAAAAAGACCTTGAAGTATTAATAGTAAAAGACAATATAAGAATAGGAATGCATGTGTTCAGTTTCAAGGGTACACATCGTTGGGAAATAAACCACTCCTATACCCCACTATATTTCCAGAATCCCCAATCTTTAGCAAATCAAATTGGGTTAAATGGAATCAAGAAATTGAAGAAAGTGCTAAATTCCCTATCTTGACTAATGAGATTTGGTTAAGAATGATTTTTTAGAAAAAAATATAAATCATTTTTTAAGAATAAGAATAATAACTCTGGCAGTAATATGAAGAGTTCCCTATAGACAATGAAAACACCCAGATAAAGTAGGAGGCTATTTAAATAATAATGGCAAGAGATGATGATGAATATAATGCCATATCACAAAAACCATTAATATAACATTTATGTGGCCTACTATACTTGAATGACCATCTCCTATGTATTTGTAATATGCACATGTATTTAGATAGAGAAAACACCAAAAGGTATTTACTAAAATTTATATCCTCAAACCAAATTTAAAAGGAGATATGTATTCAAACACAGATTAAAGCAACTGAGCTCATTATAGATATTTATTTGTTAATTAAATCTATATCAAGTTTATACTTGGGTCTATGGTTTATATATAGGATGCTTCTTTTGTATCAAAAATTGCCTTTAATACTATCATGACTTGTTCTGAGATCAATAGTCCATAAACTGAAATGGCATGTTACATTGATAGCTTGAAAATTTTCATGACATATATATATATTGATTTGGAAACTTATTTATTTAGCTTTTGATTGTGCATGTCTTCCAGGTTATTGCAGGGATTGGGGGGAATAAAAGAATGTGATTGAAATGGCTGAATTTATTTTGCGGTCCTTAGATGTGCTTGTTTTTTTCACCCTGATTAAGCTGCAGCTTGTATTAACCTTGGTGAATGCATATCTTTTTCCTGATTTAATTGCAATTGCCTAAAGCTTCAATCTGCTTCTACTGCTGTGACAGCTTATAAAATAACAACAAAACAAACCAAGACCCAAGTCAGCTGAGAAGGAGGAGGGAAAGTAAGAAGTGAGGGATTTCCACTGTGGTCATGTTATGTATTTTTGTTAACACAAATATTTCCCTTCCCAAAAGCTATCTGTGTCCTCTTTTCCCCACATATTTTAGTTTTTAGCTACAGAACCAAGGTAAGGGTATGATTTTCAATAACAAGTTTTTTTACGTGTTACCAACTGTGAAATGGTAGAATAACTTAATTTACACGTAAAAATTTAAAACAACAAAAGAGTTTCCTTTAGGCTCTGATGCTTAAAAGCTTGAATAACAAAGTAGTTATTTGGAGTTTTCCAGTTGTGTGCATGCACTCCTGATACAGTTAACCTCTTTGATATCCACTCTTTGCCTGTGCTCTGCAGAAACTTGCCCATGAGTATGACACAATAGACAGGTGAAGAGGACAGTTTTAACAGGGAGAGATTCTTAGATGAAGCTGGTGAAACAGCCTGGTCAAAGTGAGGAATAAACCAGAAATATTGTGGAAAGAAGTCAAAGTGGAAATTTAGACAGAGGCCCCTAATGGTGATTACAAAAAATGAAAAAGTACAGAAAGAGTAAAGAATAAATATTTAGGTTAAATATTGCATGATTTTGGTACAACACAAATAGCTTCAATGGCGTCTTCTCAAACAGTGGTCAAGAAGGACTATAACCTTCTTAGGATCCTAAACGCAGTATAACCAACTGCCTACTTCAGGGTGCCTCCTTCATGCACTTGTGACACCTCAAAATCAACATGCTAATAGCTAACCGTCTTTGCCCCCAAACCAACTTCTTTTCTTCATCTCTGAAGCCTTTAAATAGCATATTCAGCACCTAGGACAGTATTCTCATCCTCTCTTTTTTCCTCCTTTGCCTTTCTTGCTCACCACATGCATGACCCTCTTCTATCCCTGTGTTTGGATTTCAGTAGCAGTTAGCATAAACAGAACACAGCTAAAGATAAGAAATATACTTCCAAAAAAAAAAAAAAAAGAAAAAGAAAAGAAGGAAGAAAGAAAGAAAGAAAATCCAAATGTTTCAATTATTTTGCCTTAGATACGAATTTCTTAAGTCTAGAGAATTTTCTGTGTGGTATTTGAGTTCTTTTGTCTAGAAATATTCATTTAATTCATTTACTTGTATGACAGATGCTCTCACAGATTTCCTTCCAAGAGTATCTTGTTGCGTTTACTTTAGTTGTGTGTGTGTTACTGTGTGAAAATCAGATTTATCTCTCTTGAAATTTTTGGATTCTTATCCTCACCAGAGTCAATAAAAGCTACCTCCTAAGCAATTATGAAAGAAAATGAAGCCCTAGAAGTAAGGTTTCTAATAGAGTCCCTGAGGTACATTAGGTACCAGGTAAGTGCTGTGGGTGGGTGGTCACCAGTGCTGCCCCTATTAAGGCCAGCATGCTTAGGCTAAAGTGATGCCCATTATAAAGGAGATGGACGGGGGGAATGATACCAAGTGTAGGAATATTCATACCAGTAAGCAAAACCACTGAACAGCAGTTGGGCTTGTATTGTAGAAGACAGTTATTTATTATTTTAAAACAAAGTCAAGTGCTCATATGACGAGGACATATGTGACCACTTAGCACAAGCAATCCAGTCCCATCCCATGGTAGGTTAAAAAGGAGAGAGAGTTTTATTTCTTGCTTTTGCATTGTTAATATTCCCTGATGGGGCTCATTTCATCATGGCCTAATTATTGATACAATAAGATCTGGGTCATTTAGAAAATAAATGTAAATTTGTCTTTTTTTTTCTATTTTTTT
>CAUYRT010054101.1:0-47326 GCA_963574885.1 Lepilemur ruficaudatus
TCAATACATGAGTGGATTAATAAAATGTGGTATATGTATACCATCGAGTACTATTCAGCTATAAGAAACAATGGTGATATAGCACCTCTTGTATTTTCCTGGATAGAGCTGGAACCCATTCTACTAAGTGAAGTATCCCAAGAATGGAAAGATAAGCACCACATGTACTCTCCAGCAAATTGGTTTCACTGATCAGCACCTAAGTGGACACACAGGAACAACATTTATCGGGCATTGGGTAGACGGGAGTGGGGGGGGAGGGAATGGGTATATACATACATAATGAGTGTGATGTGCACCATCTGGGGGATGGACACGCTTAAAGCTCTGACTTTGGGGGGCAAGGTAACACACATAACCTAAACATTTGTGCCCCATAATATGCTGAAATTAAAAAAAAAAGAATCCTGCTGTTAGAGCAATCCTCCTAGTTTTCTAGAGGGGTTTAAACCATTCTAGCAGGATACCCTGAGGATTTGGGATTAATTCACTTTTGCTCACAGTCTAGCTGTGCCCTTGTACCCTTGTTCTGATCAGTGGGGTTCAGTCCTGCTCCTCGGACCTGCAACCCAGCTCTGGTCATCAGAGTCAACTCTTACTTTCTGTTCTTGAGCCTGTGCCTTGGCAGACTGCTCAGAACCGGTGTCATCCTTGAGATAGTGGCCCTGCCCTAAGAATGTTCGTCCCTCTAGGACAGGGTTCCTCATCCTTAACATTGACATTTTGTGATGGACAGTTTTTTCTTATGTGTTTATCAGTGTGTAGGGGCTGTCCTGAGGCACCGTAAGATGCTTAGCAGCATCCCTGTCTTCTACTCATTAGATGCCAATAGCATCCCCTAGTTATGACAACTAACAATTTCTCCAGACACTGCCACATGTCCCCCTAGGGAGACAAAATCACCTCCAGTTGAGAACCACTACTCCAGGGACTGAAGTCCTGTGATTAAATGTCTGCCTGATGCCTGGAGTCCTGCTATCTGCTGACAGACCTCTCTGATACCAACTACAAGCCTAGTTCTCTGAATATAGCTTTCTCCTGGACTTCCTGGGAGAAATGGATTATTGCAGCATCTTTCTGATGCCAACAGCTTGCCTGGGCTGCCAGTTCTGTTGGGAGCTACCATTTTCCCTAGCTTGAGTGAATGGCCCGCTACCCCCATAACTAGCTTTCCTGTGGGAGTGGGGTTGGACTGGTTCCTGTCTTTGGATCTGTCCTGTTGAGATCCAGTTAATTCTTCCAAGAGTGGCTATGTCATGAGATATGACAGCGAGAATGTGTTTGTTTTCCTGGGGAAAGTAATCTTCCCAGTGGTTTTATGTGAGCGAGTGGTTCCTATGTAAGTGGAGATGAGAGTTTTCTGAAGGGGATAAATTGCCCCATTCTACCATGCAAGTCAGTCGGGAATGAGCAGCAGAACCACAGAACTGCAGCCCGAATAGACGGCAACAGCACAAAGGTGGTGAGCTTAATAACAGAGCCTCAGAGAGAGAGAGAGAGTGAGAGAAATTGATTGAGAGGTTAGAGCAGAGAACAGAATGAGGGAAAGAACATTGTGTAATGCTTTTCACAGAGAATATATCTAAGAACTACAGCGGGGAGAGAGGGAGAATGTACAGAACAAATCGTACCTTGCACTATCCTAAGCCTGGTCTAGTTAATTACAGGGGGCAGTGGGTGCTGGGAGGGCCCAGAGCCTGCAGGGTATTCCAGGGAGCTGACACAGATACTGACATTGGGAGGAAATCCATTCACGCAGGTAGGAAATGGTGTCTAATGGCTTTAACAAGTTAGAAGACTATTTCTCTCTCATGGGAAAGTCTGGTGGCTTTCTTTTGCTAAGTAGTCAAGGGCTCAGGTGTCTTCCCTCTTCCTCTGTCATGTGTTGGGTGTTGGCCTCACATTAATGACCAAGATGGCCAACTCCTACCCCTAAATTCCTGATAGCAGAAAGAGGGAAAGAACGTAATCACATTTCTTCCTCTTAAAGGCATAACCCAGAAGTTGCATACATTATTTTGACTTGCATTCCATTGGCCAAAACTTAGTTATATGGCCACACATAGCTGCAAAGGAAACTGGGGAATCTGGGAGGCCACATGCCCAGATAAAAACAGGGGTTCTCTAAGAAATTTCTCTACCACCAGTAGCCTCAGTGTTTCTTGTCCTCAATCTCCTCCTCTTTCCTCTGGATTCAATTTCTCAAAAGCCCAGAGAACCTGTCTGGCAAACTCATCCTTGGAAGACAGAAGATGAAAAAGTGGGCAAAGATGGAATCCTCTTTAACAACAAGGGATTGCTAAATACTTAACTTTTGTTATTGCTAAAAGAAAGAGGATTTTAAGTATCATGTCATCAAGCAAGCCAAGTGACCTGCTCTTGTGCTGGGGTTCCATTTCTAGCAGAAGGATGGTCAGCTAGTCGTTGTTGTGACATTCTACAGAAGATTCAGAGGCAAAGCTGTGGGCTCTTGGCCAGTGAGAGAGGGGCACACACTTGTTGAATTGGGACCTGAAGTACATCCTCTAAGGCAGTCGCCCCTAGGAATGCTCATCTTCCAAAGGGGTGAAATTTAATTTATGGATGCCAGCACTTTTCTGGGTCTGAAAGAATTAGAAAGATAATGGGGAAGTGTGCCTTTGGCCAGGTTGGAAGAGATGGGCTTCATTAAATCCAGAGACTCTGGATTATGTGGGTATGATCTCTTGGCTGGAAGATCCCAGCAGTCTCATCTTTAATATCCAGAGAACAGGGGGTCTGTGGTTACCAGACATCACAGGATTCTAAAAAATTGTTTTTAGAGATAGAGTCTCATTATGTTGCCCAGGCTGGCCTCAAACTCCTGAGCTCCTGAGTAGCTGGGACTACAGCTGTGTGCCCCTAGCTGATCACAGGATTTTAAAAGCAGTAAAGACAGAAATGGAATTAGGAAAGAAGTATTTATATAAAAGATAATATAAAAGATATTTTAACACGTGTGTAATTTTTAAAGATTATATATCTTATTTTTCATTTAAATAAACTATTTTAGAACAGTTTTGGATCTATGGAAAAATTGAAAAGGTAATGCAGAGAGTTCCCTATCTTCCATGTTTAAATGAAGGCTGTTTCACTCTGAACATTTTAATAAGAAATTAGGAACTAAAATTGGTCAATAGTAGAAAATTTTAAAAGGTACCATTTTCTGTTCTGCCACTTCTGGAACATGAGATTTTTAGCAAATCACTTAACATTTTTGAATCTCAGTTTTCTCACTTATAAAACAGAGATCAAACTAATGTTTCTCGGGGTTGCTATGGTGACAACATAATAAAGAACATGTGAAATGTCTGTAAATGGACACATTGTAAAGTCTGAAACACTGATCAAATCTTAGTTCTAGTAGTTATTCTGCAGTACCTACAGAATTTTAACTGATTGAACTCAGTGTGTGAGCTGATATGCAAGGGTTAATGCACTTAATTAGCTTGTAATAGTGTGGGCTGCCATCTCACTAATGAAGGGTTGCTAAACTGATGTTGGAAAAAACTAGAAACTGTTAAACAATTAAATTTCCACTTATAAAACAAGTGGCATCATTTCATTATGAAAATAAATATAGAATTTTAGATGATTTAATAATTTTCCTCAAGGAAAACATTTAATATGACTGGCAAAAAATATGAAGAAGAAATGGTTCTAAAGAATGACTTAGATTTACTATACCTACTTCCTAGGATAAGTAGCAGAGAAATTGGACAAGATTTGTGTCTGGAAGTGAGATATAGTATAGGATTTTATGAACCAGAGAAGAAATGAGGAATTTACTAACTTGCTGAGAGATTTGGGGATGTTTGTAAGAGATTAACAATGATTGTCTCTGGGTGATGAGATTTAGGAGTAATTTTTATTTCTACTTTTCAACAAGTCCAAACTTCCTACAATGCACATGCATTTTTCTTTCATAATAAAAGTCATTTGAGGCCAGGCGGGCGCGGTGGCTCACGCCTGTAATCCTAGCACTCTGGGAGGCTGAGGCGGGTGGATTGCTCAAGGTCAGGAGTTCGAAACCAGCCTGAGCAAGAGCGAGACCCCGTCTCTACTAATAATAGAAAGAAATTAATTGGCCAACCAAGTATATATAGAAAAAAATTAGCCGGGCATGGTGGCGCATGCCTGTAGTCCCAGCTACTTGGGAGGCTGAGGCAGAAGGATCACTTGAGCCCAGGAGTTTGAGGTTGCTGTGAGCTAGGCTAATGCCACGGCACTCTAGCCCGGGCAACAAAGTGAGACTCTGTCTCAAAAAAATAAAAAAAATAAAAAAAAATAAATAAAAAAAAGGGCTAGGATTACAGGAATGAACCACTGTGCCCAGCCTCAGATCAAGTCTTAAATTTAGGCATTCCTAACAAGAACTAGTCATCCTTCTTCACCTGCTTGAGGCCATCCATTCTTATTAGTTCAATTACGACACTCTGCAAACAGCCTTCCAAAGCTATTATCCAGCTCTGACTTTTCTCCTTAGTTCAGCCCAACATTTCTAATTACCAATTTCACAGGCTCACACATCCTTGAAACTCAACATGACTAAACTAAACTATCTCTTCCCCAAATCAGTTATTTTCCCCTGCAATATCACCAACCCTATCCCACACTGAGCCCCATTTCAATCTGCATTTTTGAACTCCTGACCTTGAGCAATCTTCCTGCCTCGGCCTTCCAGAGTGCTAGGATTACAGGCATGAGCCACCGTGCCCAGCCTCAATCTGTATTTTATAGAACTCTTTTGGTAACTCATTCTTAGTCTACTTCTAGTTTCAGTGTATACTGAAAAGCATATGAAAATATCTAGAATCTAGCTGTAAAGATAACATAGAGGTCTGATCCTTACCTTATGTTAAAGAGTAAATATGGGAAGGAAGTGGACTCCACATACTTGGTGGTGCTCTTTATGCTCTGAGTGTATGCTGTGTGTGCTCAACCTAGCCTGGACTACTGACGACTCAACATACAGGGTCAGATGTATACAGTATTGATGACTCTGTATATTTGGTGCTCAATAAGACCTCAGATGGGGGGAAGGTAATGATGCTAGACAACTGTATAAATGTCTTGTTTGGACCACAGAACCAGACTACACTGGAAATACACAGTTCTAAAGGACTGTATATTCCTACCATGAAGAACACTTGACTTGATATCCAACTTTTAGGATTTGGGAAGGTTGAATTAATTTACTATACGTAGAGCACTAAGAACAGCACTTAGAATATTGTCAACACTCTACAAGTATTAATTACTGCACTACCGGTATTTGTCTTCATCATTATTATTTCACTAAAGGCTTATTATTTAAAACTGTAATTCAGATTGTCCTTTTCCTACCAATATGAATTAGAGAACTTCTACAGTTTGACAAAATATAAAAATATTAAAAGGAATAAATGTTTAAAAGTTTGTTTATATTGCCTCTTCAAAACAGATGACACAGATAGGCTATCAACTTTTAAAGGAAGATATCTGACTTAATTAACCATATTAGCATCCAGCTCCAAAATGAAAACTGAATGACCTGTACTTTAACACTTACTTTAAGTATGTTAGCAATTAATTTTTTCCAAATGAATAACATGAGAAAATAAGAAAAAGACTAAGTAAACATTTCATACCTTAAATGAAGCCACAGCTTTATCATAAGCTTTTATCAATGCTGTATCATCCCAAATGTCAGAATCATCACTCTGGAGAGGGCAAGGAATAAAAACAATTTATGTTCAGATAGGTTTCATCAAAAACATCACATCATCACATGTTAGTTTGAGACTGGCTTGGGCAAAACCTCCGCTTCTACTAAAAATAGAAAAATTATAGAAAGCAACTTTCTTAATGAAAAAAAACAAAACAAAACAAAAAACAAACAAACAAAACAATAAAAGAAAACTTAGCCAGGCATTGTGGCGTTGCCTATAGTCCCAGCTAATCGGACGCTGAGGCAGGATTGTTTGAGCCCAGGAGTTTGAGGTTGCAGTGAGCTATGACAATGTCACTGCACTCTACCTGGGGCGACGGAGCAAGACTCTGCTGTCTCAGAAAAAAAAAAACAACAAAAACCCCATATATTAGTGCCATGAGCCACCTTAATCCAGATATAACCAAATTACACTGAATTTAAAATATTTAAGTATTATAAACCCTAAATAAAGTTACAGGAAGCCTATCTGCCTAGAGGTTATGTGACTTTACCCTCAAAACTGGACAAATGTAAATGTCCTAAGAGGTATGTCATAAAGTGAATGCCCCCACAATTTAATTCCTATTCATCCACCATGAGTAGATTTGTTCAAGGCTAACTACATTTCAACTAAGATAAGGTTTAGTTTGGCAGGTTGGGAAAATATCTGGCCGTCAACTTGACTTTATCTAGACTATAGTAATGCCATTCTAACCATACTGTGGTCCAAAGTTTATTTTTTCTCTTGACATTATAATGTATGTAGATTATAAGGATACAAAATATTAATAATGACTAATCAATTAATTTTCATTTTAAATGAGAGTGATATTGAGTAATCTGGAAAAGACCTAAAAATCATTATTTCTATTTTTGTATAAATTTAATTTAAAAAGAAATATTTTTGAGCACCCACTATCTACTAAGCACTGTGCACATCATTAAGAGGTATATGAAAATATGCTACCTGCTCTCAAGAAATATCTAACTAGGGATTTAAGATACATTGTCACACACACACACAAAATTATAAACACTAAAATGTGAAACATAAACGATAAATGTTTTAATTAAAAAAGGAAATAAATTAACGCATATTGAATGATCATATGGAGGAAACAGGCCTAGGAAATAAAAAGCAACACAATTTGAACAGGTAGAGAAGAAATAGAAAGCATTCTGGGGAAAAGCATGACCCCACTCCCCCAAAGCATGGAAGCAAAAATAAACACATTGACTATAAGATTTCACTTATACGAGGTATCTAAAATAGTCTAATTCATAGAAATAGAAAGAATGGGTCGGGCATGGTTGCTCATGCCTGTAATTCTAGCACTCTGGGAGGCTGAGGCAGGAGGATTGCTTGAGGTCAGGAGTTTGAGACCAGCTTGAGACCAGCCTGAGCAAGAGCGCGACACCATCTCTACTAAAAATAGAAAAAATTAGCTGGGCATGGTGGTTTGCACCTGTAGTCCCAGATACTTGGGAGGCTGAGGCAGGAGGATTGCTTGAGCCCAGGAGTCAGGGTTGCTGTGAGCTAGGCTGATGCCACGGCACTTTAACCCAGGTGACAGAGCAAGACTCTTGTCTCAAAATAATAATAATAATAAAAAAAAGGAAAGAATGACGATTACAGGGGAAATGGGGAGTTGTTGTTTAATGGGTAGAGTTGCCGCTGGCAAGATAAAAAAGTTCTGGAAATCTGTTGCACAGCAATATGAACATGTTACTGAACTATATACTTAAAAATGGCTAAGGTGATATATTTTGTTATGTGATTTTCTTTTAACACAATTAAAAATAAAATAAACACACTGTATTTGAGTGATCAGTGAGACAAGTCCAACTAGAATCAAATTCTTACTATAGAGCAACTAGAGATAGTTTGGATACCTCATGTTGGTGATGAGAAGAGAGGTTACAAAACATCTTCAACCAGTATCTTGGATTCAGTATAATAGTAAATCAATGAATTCCAAAAAATTTGCCATAAAATTCATTTAGTTGTAATACTACTTTTTGTCATTTTCCTGTTAATCTCCATTATATATAAAGAAGTATGTTCCAATGTAAAATTGTCAATCTCTCTATATGATAAAAAGTCTTACAATCATTAAGTTGTTTTTCAGATAAAGAAAGTAATCACAAAGAGGTTAATTGACTTGGTAAAGGTTATGCTGCTATTTGCAACAGGAGCTGTTCCTTGGATATTTGGCAAAAGGAAGGAGAGCAAACAGTAGAAATTAAACGTATGAAGAAATAACGAAATCACAAAATCAGAAAACATTAATTCTCCTGCAACTACAAAAGTCATTACTGATAAATGAAACTGTACTCCACCATATCAACAGAAGAGGGCACTCTTAAACTAAGATACCTAGACATACAGCAACCCAAACTCTTCACATCTCAACTGTTATTGCCAGACTGGGAAATGAGACATTTAAAAATGAACAGAAAGGGCAAGCACGGTGGCTCACACCTGTAATCCCAGCACTTTTGGAGACCAAGGTGGGAGGATCACTTGAGACCAGGAGTTCCAGACTAGCCTGGGCAATACAGTGAGACCCTTTCCTACAACAAATAGCCAGGTATGGTGGCACATGCTTCTAGTCCTAACTACTCTGGAGGCTGAAGTGGAGGATCATTTGAGCCAGGAGTTTAAGGTTTTAATGAGCTATGATGGCGCCACTGCACTCCAGCCTGGGCGACAGAGTGAGACCCTGTCTTTAAAGAAAAAAATTAAATTGAAAAAAATCTAGATAGATGATCCTTCCAATAACCTATATTTGTAGGTCTTTAAACTCCTCTTTAGCAGCAATCTTGTATATCCCCCAATCTCAGCCACTCACTTCTATGGTTTTTATAACCCATTACTACAACCTCTCCATAAATACAGTTTAAAGAATCCTACTCTGTAATCACCCACCACCTTCTAGGCTCTGCAAGTTATTCCTTCTAGTAGCTGGCAATCATTCCACTTCACTGGGACTGAAAAAATATTGGTCCTCTTACTTTTTCAACTGTCCTTCAGGTCTTAATGTACTTACTTCCTTTTTTAGCAAGCTTAAATTCCATGCTCAATCATTAAGATAATTCATTTGTACCTCTCCCCTTCACTTCTTCACATCCACGTGGTGAAACTACAACCCTATTAATTTCAACTCTCCGTTAACTCCATACAGGCCCACAACACAATCTTGCTGTCTGATCCTCTTAAACTCCTGACCACAAATCTCAAGTAGGCCCTTCATGCTGCCTATCAACAGCTCCACTAAATTTCCCTAGTTCAACACTCAACACACTTTCCTAGAGGACTTACTCCCTACCTTCTCTCTTCTCAAACCTCCAACACCTTCCCCTCCATGCTAGCTCCCAGCTGATGACCTTGCTTCCTTCACTAAGAGTAACAATCAGAATTTTCACAATCTCCTGCCATCGAATCTGCCCATTCACACATTCTGTACCCCCGTCACTACACGAACTGCCAATATTTCTAACAAAGGCCAAATCCATCTTCTTACGCACTGCAAAACATTGCTCCAGTAATTCTCTTCTTCCGTGCATCATCGGTTTTCCCATCCTTACTCTTTCCCATCAGCCCACAAACATGCTGAAAAGTCGCTCCCATCTTAAAACAAACAAAAAACACAACTAAAAACTCTCTTTACCTCACTTCCCCCTCCATCTATTGCCCAATTTTTCTACGTTTTACTTATATTAATAATAAAACTCCTTGAATACTTGCTTACAAATGGTGCCTTGAATTTCTCCCACTCTCGAACTTACTTCAAATAGATTTCATCCCCACGATGCCTCTTCTGATTGTCCCCCTTATAAATTCACTCTACTTCAATATTCCCTATTCCCCATCTTAGTACCTCTCAGTACAAAGTAACTTCATCTTTTCAACTGTTCAGGACAACGAGTTATCCTTAACCTTCCTCTCTCAAACCTCCATTATCAACTCCATGTGCAAGACCTGTTGCCTCCGATTTCAAAACATGTTCGGAATCCAAATACTTTAACTCCTACTAACACCTTGATCTAAGTTTGGATAATTTCAACAGTCTCCCAACCGGTTTCCTTACTTCCCCCTGGCACTGTCCCATGTCAGAGAAGGGTGGACAAACCAAGGTATCGTCAAGTGACGGTAAAGCCTCAGGTCGAAGCCATCAAGGCGCCCAAGTTGCGCGAGGAAGGAGCTTGGGTATGGGGATCGCAGGGAGAGGAGCGGGAGAAGACGTAGAAACACCGGGACCACGACTCCACAGTGCACAGACGGCTCAAGTCCAGCACTGCGGCTGGAGGAGTGCGGGGGCCGCGAGGGCGCTGGGAAAGACTCACCTGGCCTGTCCCACGCCGGAACAGCACCGAGTCCTCCTCCGTGACGCTGCCGGCGCCGCCGCAGGCCATTGCCATGGCGAGCCTAGCGAGGGATACGCGGCGTGGGCTCTGTCTCTGCCGAGTGACGACTTCCGCCGCCCGGGGCTTCTGGGAGCGGAAGAGTACGGTGGCCTGGAGAGCGGCCTCGGGGAACTCCGTAGGCTTTTATTAGTGGTTACTCCCAGCCCAACTTGGTCGCCTGGGTTTTTCTTTTTCTTTTTTATATTTTTTTTATTACTTTTCCCCCCCATAATCCAAGCAAGGACACACCTGGGTTTTTCTTTTCTCTCTCTCATTCTTATTTCATTGTGTTACATTTTCGTAGAGTGATTCCGCCAGGGTGTTTTTTTTAAGCAATAAATTTTCTTAAAAAATGGTGTCGTTTGCAGGTAATTTAGAACATAGGAGTAAGCAATACAATAAACATCAGTCCAGAGGTAACCAATAATATAGCTACCGTTTTTTAAAGTGCGATTAGTATTTCATGCATTTTTGTTTTATTTTTATTTATTTATTTAATCCTTAAAACAAACCTATGAATTAGGGGCTATTCCAATTGTAAAGTTGAGGAAACCAAGACTCTTGGGTTTACACGGCTGCCTGGAGTCCAGGAAGCAGAGCTCATGCCTTTAGACTCTTACCAACCTTGACATTTGTGTTAGTATCTATTCTTTCGAATATTTTCTAGTACATCTTCAAACATTAAAAAAATGGGATAAACCGTTGCATACTGCTTAAGGCTCTGCATTGCCCCGCCTCCCCACGTATGTCTTTACATAAATCAAGCAGGTGTTAAGTTCCTGGTAGGGCCTTACGATTTACTTTTCCGGTTTTCTTTATTTAGCATCTGAGGGTTCCCAAATGGTTTCCATGTACAATTATAATTTTTTTTTAAGTCCACCAAAGGAAGTTTGAAGGCTTCCCCCTAAATATTTTTGGCTTATATTCAGTATGTAAGAAATCTAGGCTGGGTGGGTGGCTCATGCCCATAATCCTAGCACTCTGGAAGGCCGAGGCCAGAACATCCCTTGAGCTGGGGGAGTTCCAGACCAGCCCGAGCAAAAATGAGACACTGTCTCTACAAAAAATAGAAAACCGGCCTTGTGGCGCTGGCCTGTAGTCCCAGGAACCAGGGAGGCTGAGGCAGGAGGATCGCTGAAGCCCAGGAGTCTGAGGTTGCAGTCAGCTCCGATGACACCACTGCACTCCAGCAGGGCAACAAAGCCAGACTCTGTCTCAAATTAATATATATATATATATATATACACATAAATTAAAAAATAAGAGAAATCTATGTGGAGGAAAGGGAGAATGGGTGATGTTGGTCAAGTGTACAAAAACAGTAATTACACTGAGGTATTAGATTATTTACCTGGAATGTGGAGATCATTTCACCATGCATATCAAAACATCTAATTGTACTCTGTGTGAGAAATTTACGTTTTTTAAAAACCACCTCAACTTGTATACCTTAATTATATACAACTTTATATGTCAAAAAGTTAAATTGTCACAAGATAATTTAAAAGACAAAAAATTTTTAAAAACTCAGATTTTTCTCATAAAAATTCTCACAAAGCATTTGATGTAGAAATTTAAAGAAAATACGGAACCAGGGTTTTTTTTTTATTTATTTTTTAAGATATAATTGACTATAAAATTCATCATTTTAAGGCATACAATTCAATGGTTTTTAGTATATTCACAAGATTGTGCAACCATCACTACTAATTCCAGAACATTTTCATTGCCCCCCCAAAACCCCTTTAGCAGTCACTCCCCATTCTCTCTGCTGCCCCAGCCCCTGGCAACCTCTAATCTACTTTCTGTCTCTATGCATTTTCTTATTCTGGATATTTCATTTAAATAGAATCATACAACATGCGGCCTTTTCTGTCTGGCCTCTTTTCCTTAGTATAATGCTTTCAAGTTGGAATTAGTTTTAATGAATTTTAAATGGCACGTTCTTTGTTGAACAAAATATTTCTACCTATGAGGACTCGTTTCCTCAACAAAAACAAACCTGAGGCAATTATGTTCTCAAAGAAAATATGGATGGACTTCTTCTGTTCATGACGGTGACATCCAGATTTGAGTTACTATATTTATAAAAGTGATTTCATATGATAGCAAAGCATTCAAAACAAAATGTGATGAATTTCTAAAGGAAACCATTTCACCAGATTTCAAGGCACTTACATAAATGTGAAATTTAACTGACTGGGTGCAGTGGCTTATGTCTGGAATGCTAGCACTTTGGGAGGCTGAGGTGGGAGGATCACCTGAGGCCAGGAGTTCAAGACAAGCCTGAGCAACACAGTGAGATCCATCTCTACAAAAAATAGAAAAATTAGCTGGGCATGATGGCACGTTTCTATAGTCCCATGTACTCTGGAGGCTGAGGCAAGAAGATTACTTGAGCCCAGGAGTTTGAGGTTGCAGTGATCTATGATGATACCACTGCACTCTAGCCCAGGCAAAAGAGTGAGACCCTGTCTCATAAACAAAAACAACCAACTTAGAGAGAAAAACTGGACAGTTCACAAAAAAGAAAATCCAAAAGACCAATAAAGATTTTAGAAGATCCCCAACCACTAGAGCCAAGGAATTGCAAATTAAAAACTAAGATAATCATTTTTCACTCAGGTTGGCAAAATTATCAGAGATCAGTAACATCTGATGTTAGCCTGGGTATGCAGAAATGAAGTGCTACCCTCTTGTTGAAAATATCTACTTAAAATTAAAAATGTGGCCAGGCGCGGTGGCTCATGCCTGTAATCCTAGCGCTCTGTGAGGCCAAGGCAGGAAGATCGCTTGAGGTCAGGAGTTCGTGACCAGCCTGAGCAAGAGAGAGACCCTGTATTTACTAAAAAAATAAAAATAGAAAGAAATTAGCTGGACAACTAAAAATATACAGAAAAAATTAGCCGGGCATGGTGGCGCATGCCTATAGTCCCAGCTACTTGGGAGGCTGAGACAGAAGGATTGCTTGAGTCCAGGAGTTTGAGGTTGCTGTGAACTAGGCTGATGCCACACCACGGCACTCTAGCCTGGGCAACAGAGCTAGACTCTGTCTCAAAAAAAGAAAAAAAAATTAAAAACATGTATACTTGTCAAAGTTGATTATACAAATTAACTAGTTTTGTCATTCACCAGTCAGAGCTTGCCTGTTCCCAAAAGCTTCTCTAGTGCTAATGATCTTTCTTTGAAAATAATACATCACATTTCTCTTTCTAATAAAACTCCCAACTGTCCCTCTATTCTTCCAACATACCAAAGACCACTCTGGTTTGTGTGTATGCCCTGAATTGCAATTCTTGCTTCCCAAATAAAACGTTTTAAATTTTTAGCAGAAGTTACAAACATCCTAATTGTCTATGAGTACGGAAATGTTTGGATAAATTACTGTACATCAATACATCCATACTTAAGTTAAATCTGTATGTACTGACGTATAGGCATGGCTATTTGAAAAAAAAAGTGCCAAGTTACATCTAGATTTCCTATATTTGTTTAAAAAATTTCCTGTAGGCTGGGCGAGGTGGCTCATGCCAGTAATTCTAGCACTCTGGGAAGATGAGGCAGGAGGATCCTTTGAGTTCAGGAGTTTGAGACCAGCCTGAGCAAGAGCGAGACCACGTCTCTACTAAAAAAATATAAAGAAAAAATTAGCCGGGCATGGTGGCGCATGCCTGTAGTCCCAGCTACTTGGGAGGTTGAGGCAGAAGGATTGCTTGAGCCCAGGAGTTTGAGGTTGCTGTGAGCTAGGCTGATTCCAGGGCATTCTAGCCCGGGCAAGAGTGAGACTCTGTCTCAAAAAAAAAAAAAAAATAAAACAAAATAAAAAATAAAAAGCTTCCTGTAGTTGGTTGTGTGGTGGGCCCCAAAATGATATGTCCACCTGGTATCTGTGAATGATGTGACATTATTTGGGAAAAGGGTTTTTGCAGATGTAATTAAAATTAGGATCTCGAGATGAGATCATCCTAGGTTAGAATCGGACCTAAATCTAATAACAAATGTCCTCATGAGAGAAGGGAAGAAGATAGAGAAAATAAGGCCATGAAGAGGAAGGCAGAGACAGGAGTTACACTGCCACAAACCAAGTAATGCCTACAGCCACCAGAAGCTGGAAGAGGTAAGCAAGGATTCTCCCCTAGAGTTTTCAGTGAGAATGTGGACTTGCTGACACTTTGCTTTCAGACTTCTGGCCTCCAGAACTGTGAGAAAACATATTTCTGTTGTTTTAAGCCACAAGTTTCTGGTAATTAGTTATGGAAGCTCTAGAAATCAAACACACTTCCCATATCCCTTATTTATGTGTAGGTGTGTTTATACATATTTGCATGAGCACTGAAAGAATACAACCATTAGCACTGGTTAGCTTGGGGGAGAGATTTTATATGATTTCACTTACATAAAAATTCAAAAACAGACAAATCTATGTCGATAATCAGATGGGAGGCATTATCTAAGAGGGTGCTGAAAACATCCTATATCTTGATTTAAGCAGAGTATTTATATGCAAAAGTCAGTTGAAATGTACATTTCAGATATATGCTCTTTATTAAATTTCACTGGGATAAATGCCCAGGGAGTGTGGAGTGCAATTACTGGGTCAAATAGTAAATATACAGTATGTTTAGTTTTCTAAGAAATTATTATTCAGAATTTTTTGAAATTTAAATTTTACTGCTAAAACTTTTTAGCCCTTTTGCTGCATTTTCCCAAATTTTCTATGATGAGCAAACATTGTAGTTTATGTTAAGGTCCATGGAAAATAACCTGCTATCTCGCTTCTGTTAGTACACTTAAGCATAGAATAAAGGGGGAAGGAGGAAGGAGGTACGTTAACACAGCTGTCAACAAGATAAAATGACAGCTAGACCAGAGAGCCGAGATGCCCTGGAGCATTAAAACGCCCAAGGGTCCCTCATGTACCTGAAAAACAGGGAGTGAAATGTACTCTGGCTTAGACAATAGGATTAATAGGATGTAGAATATATTTTTGACTGAGATTAATGCTGCCTTTAGCTTCTGTAGCCCTGCTTGCTCAACCAGATAACTTTCCTGGATGTGGTTTTTGCTTTCAAAAGCCCCTACTTCTTTTGGTTCGGGGCTGCTCTCTGTAACTGCCTACAGCGGTGCAGAGGGTGGTCGCTGGGCCCAGCTATTAAAGACTCAGAATCTGGCTCAGTTTCGGTATTTAGGTGGTCTTTTCTTGCACTCCACATCATAATAAGCAGGCCATGTTCCCTCTGATGAACCTGGGGAAAAATCCTTTCCTTGCCTCTTCCAGCTCCTGGTGGTTCCTGGCAACTGTTGGTGTTCTGTGGCTTGTAGATGTGCATCATTCCAAACTCTCCCTTTGTTGTCACATAATATTCTCCCTTTGTGTCTGTATCTGTGTCTTTTCTCTTCTTATAAAGACACCATTCATATTGTATTAGGGTCCACCTAATCCAGTATGACCTCATCTTAACTTGGTTACATCTGCAAAGACCTATTGCCAAGCAAGGCCATGTTCACAGGTGCTGGAGTAAAGACTTCAGTATATCTTTTTAGGTGGCACAATTCAACCTATAACAGTGAGGACTGAGTTTCTGCTCAAACTTAAACATGAGAAATGTCCCATCTGTTATCAACAACACTTCACCAGGAGGAAGAGGCTCAACTCTGTGTTGCTAGGTGTATCCATCTTCCTGGGCTTCGTTCACATTTCCATGCCTCCTCCTCTGACTGTCAGAACTTGCATTTGGTTAGACATTGTCAATGACTACTGTTGGCACATTCCCTGCTTCCTGAAGAAAATCTGCCAGTTCTAGAATATAGTGAGTTATCAAGCAAGTACAGAATTTAGTAGAAGGTTTGGGGAACTCTTTACTTTCTATCTACATATATTATGTGTACATATAAATAAAAGTTATAGGAGGCCATGTGTGTGTGTATGTGTGTGTTTGAGATAGGGTCTTGCTCTGTTACCTGGGCTAGAGTACAGTGATGTCATCAAAGCTCACTGCGACCTCAAACTCCTGGGCTCAAGAGATTCTCCTGCCTCAGCCTCCCGAGTAACTGGGACGTGCCACCTTAGCTGGCTAATTTCACCTGGCTAAGGTGGCACGTCCCAGCTACTTTTTCTATTTTTTGTAGAGATGGGGTCTCATTCTTGCTCAGGCCAATCTTGAACTCCTGGCCTCAAGTGATCCTCCTGCCTCGGCCTCCCAAAGTGCTAGGATTACAGGCATGAGCCACTGCCTGGGCCAAGAAGGCCATTGTTTTGAAATGATCTGCACTAGGCCAGAACAGACCAAACCAAATGGAGTCACTCATGTTAAGTGCCAAGTAATTAAAAGGAAACTTAAAGAAAAAAGAGAAAAATCTCTAAAAAGGCCAGTTTTCCAAAAAACAAGAGATGCCTATCAGCCAGTCAAATGGGGCCTGGTCAACATGATCCAGCATAAGGTAGTCCCCTGTGATTTAACACATACAGGGAAAATAACCTGAAGCTACCTGATGTTAACCAATTTGCTTTTTGCATTAGGCTGCTTGTTTGTTCCTGCTTAAGTTACCTTAAAAACCCAATTGTTCTGCCATGCCCACAGAGCTCCTGGCTCTATTTTGTACACAGGATGCCGCCTGGTTCATGAATTGCTAATAAAAACCAATTAGATTTTTAAAACAATTTGACATTTTGTTTTTTGACTGCACACTCACAACACACACACACACACCCACTTTTCTTTAACCATATAGCTCTTTAAAAAAAAAAAGGAAAAAGAAAAAAGAAAATATTCACAATACTGTATTGTGCACTAAGAAATAAAAAAGAAAAGAAAACTCCACAACATTGGGTGCTTTTGTTATTGTTTTTAATTAAAAACATAAAATCTCTTCACCGTCTATGGAAGTAGATACAGTTTAGAGAGCTAAGGTAGCAGCTGGGGAAAAATTTCTGTTGTCTGGTACTTTCTAGGGAGTCAGAAGCTCAAAGAGAAGCTTTTATTTCTGGTTCTCAGAACACAACCTTTCTTAACAGTCCGGTGTAGCTCAGAGTCGTAAATGCGAGCTGAGCATGCTCATACCAAACAGTCCAAGTTCCCAGGAAAGGCAGGGTAAGGCGGGGCTGCCTCCTGCTCTACTCTATTGGGGTCACCCATCTCCACCTTAGAACAAAAGAGGCTAGAAAATGTCTAATCCTTCATTTGACACAGTTGGAAATCGGTTAGTGTGTAATTGTTTTTATTATCACATATTACCTGCTTTGTTTATCTTCCAACCTCCAAGCTCACTCAGTGTTACATCCTGCCGGCCCAACCCACTAGGAAAGCAACCCAATCCAGCAAGCATTTATTCAGTGCTGACTGCATGCCTCACCTCCAGTTTACTATGCGCCAGACCTGCCCATTAAGTTCAGAACGGAGGTGTTTTGCTTTCTGCGGTAGATTAGTATTTTTCCCTGCCCCTGTAAGATTACGCTTTAGGTTGGAGTTTGGCTTTCTGGTGGGGTGGGAAGCAATGGGCTCCCTCCCTCACCAGAATGACTGCGGCTGTGAAGCCTCAGGGTATTTGGGCGGGAAGGCGGCGCAGAAGACCTGGTCTTGGCCACTGCGCTCTGCCGAGGTCGACCGGGCAGGTAAGAAGCTGTCCATCAGGAGGCGATGGGCGTGACCCGAGCATTCCAGCCAATCAGCGGAGCCTCCCTTAAGCCAGGCTCCCCGCCATGGGAACCCGCCCAATACCAGACCACTGAGCATGCGCTGTGGGCCCAGTGTATGCTCCCCCGCCCCGCGCGCTTTTTCCGCGGCCGGGTCAGGGTTAGGCTACGCAGGGTTTCCTCAGGAGAGAGGGAAAACGGCGCTAGGGCCACTGGAGTCCCTTAGGGATAGGAAAGCGGGAGAGGCTGTGTGAGAAGTTCCTCACAAAGGTGGCTGTCACTAGCAGCCGCCAGCTCTGTCACGGTGGGCTTGCAAGCCGGCGCATCGCGGAGTTCCCGGACACCACGCCTGGAGGTCCCAACGCACTGGGGCGGAGGGCGGGCCTTATCAGCCTCCGCGCAGGGCCGCCGCGTCACTTAAACGCCTTCCGGGCTACTGTCCTCAGGTTACAGGCGAGATAATTGAGGCTCAGAAGTTTTGCCCACGTCCAAGGTGACACGGTGTGCGTGTCTCTCACGCCCATCCGGCCGCTGCCGGCCTGGTCCCACCGCTAGCCCGATGCCTCCGGGGGCCGAATGGTGGTGGCCCGAGGCCGAGAAGCGCCACTGCGGGTGCGTGCGGTGCCTCACGTTAGGTCTCGGGCAGGGGCGCTCCGTCCAGGTCCACCCGGCCGAGATTTCCGTAGGGCCCCGTGCCGTCTCCGTGCCGCATAAATAAGGCCACTTTCCTGAGACCTCCGTCCCCCCAGAGGCCCTGGGCCCCGACCCCGCCGGTGACCTCGGGTCCCCTCGAGCGCGGCGGGGCTCCGTGGGCAGGAAACCTGGTGTCCGGGAGAGGGTCCCGAGACCCCGCCTTGCTCCAGCCCTGCTCAACCCTCGACTCGGGTCTTCGGACGTGAGGCCGGAGAAGAAACGGCTCCCGAGCCTCCCATTCCCCGCCGGGGGTCCAGCCGCCCGGCTCCTGCGCCCGGCCGCGCCGACCTGCCCGGCCCGCTGTCCCCGCCGTCCAGCCGCGTCGGCCCCTCCTCCGCCCGCCGGGCGCCCCGCCCCGCCCCGCGCCGCGCCGGACACCCCGCCCCGAGGAGGCGGCCCGGCGAGCGGCAGCCGAGGGAGGCTGGTGGCATGGGGGAGCCGCCGCCGCCACACGCACGGTCGCCCCGAACGAACCCGGGCGCAGCTGCGAGTGCTGGGGGCCGCGGACGCTGAGGAGGGCGCCTCGGGGCGTGACACGGCACGGAGGGCGCGGCCCGGGCTGCGGCGGCCTGACGCGCGGCGAGCTGCGGGGGGAGCCGGCGGGCGGCGGCGCCGGGAACTGCGGGCGGAGCGGGCCGGGCGCTGAGGGCGCACCTGGCGGCGGCGCGGCGCGGCCGGACCGCGGGAGCAGGGGGAGACGGGCTGCGGCGGGAGGATGTCGCAGCCGCAGCTGCTCCCCGCCTCGGCGGAGACTCGGAAGTTCACCCGGGCGCTGAGCAAGCCGGGCACGGCGGCAGAGCTGCGGCAGAGCGTGTCGGAGGTGGTGCGCGGCTCCGTGCTCCTGGTGAGTGCGGGACAACCGGGGCCCGGGGAGGGAGGCGGGTGCGGGGAGACCTGCGGGCTCGTGCCAGGCTCCTCTAAATCGGCCGGGCTGAGACCGAGCGGCCGACCTTGCTGGGTCCGCGTGATGGGGAGGGCAGGGGGTTGGACAGGGGAGAGGAGAAGGTCCTGGTGGGGCAGCAACTCCCAGACTCCTCACCGCGTCCGAGGATCCTCCCCCATTGCTGCCCCTTTCCTCCTGGGAAATTTCCTTGGAGTGAAGTTGCCCTCTCCCTCAACCTTCTTCGCCCCACTTTCTCCCAGTTTACCTGCCTTCTGCCAACTGGGAAATTCCTCTTCTCCCTCCAGCCCTCCCTCAGCCTCCCTTTCCTCCCGTGTCCTGGAGGGGCTTGGCACCTGTGGCTTGAAGGGGCGCAGGGGAGTGGAGGTGGGGGCTTCCTCCTCCAGTCCGCGGCCCAGGGTGGGAGATGGCCCTGCGGACCCTTTGGGTGGGCTGACCTCCCGCAGGGAAGGGGTTCGGCATCCTTTCCTTTACCCCTTCCCCCAAGCCAGCATCCCGAGGTTTGGCCGCCTCTTATGAAGGCTTAGGGGGCCTGTTAGGAACTCTTGGTAATTTCAGCATTGGTGCAAATTACTATGAAGTTTGGGGATTCGAAGCAAGCAAAGCAAGCAGCCCAAGATGAATCTGGTCGTTTGGGTGTGAGGAAGATGAAGTTTTAAATCAACTTTTTCACAACCAGGGCTGGTCCTACTATATTCGGAAATGCAATACATTGGGATCGCGTGGATGGTGAGGGAATAGAGTGACGTTTGAGCTTTGAGCGGGAGCGGGAGCGAGCTTTGCAGGGCAGCTGGAAACTTTTAGCAGCTCCTTGCATTGTCGCCAGCATTTGTTTTCTTGAAACGGGCTTGTTTGTGGGTGGGTGACTTGTGGTGTTTGTTGGAACAGTGCAGGAAGATGGGCCATAGAAGGGATTCTCTGGGATTTGTGGCACGGTGTGTGGGGGATTGTTGGGCAGGAGTACCGCGTCCTTTGACACAGGGCCAGATGCATCATTTTGGTGGCAGATCGATGGCCTTCCTGGGCAGACATAGAATTGCATGAATGACATTTGTGGAGATGGGAGTTGAAGCTTCGCTGGTTTTCATATCCAGTTTGCACACTTGGAATTTTCTCTGGATTGCCAGCTCTGCCAACTGACTCCAGATTTCTCAAACTACAATTTAATCTGTAGTGAACAGGGATTTGATTTTTCTATTTTATGGAGATCAGTTGATGGTGTTGAGTTGAGCAGGAGTTGAAAATAGACCAGAACCTGGCCATCTCTTTCATAACCCCTAACTTCTGTTGCTTTGGCCTAATTATAGCTTCCTGCATCTTCCTGATTTTCCTGTGTGAATATGTTAAGGATAAAGCCCACAACCTCTGTGGCGTCTTTTCTGTTCTCACAGAAGTTGGTTCTTTTAACTGGGGCCTGCAGTGGTCATCAGGGATTTGGGGCAAAAGAATAGTAAATAAAGTGTAACCCTGTGCCATGATTCCTATAGTACTGCCATCAGTGGCAGAAGAGGAGGTACTAGTCTAATGAGCCATGTAGGCGGAGCACAGAAGTGCCAGTACAGACACAACACTGCTAATTACTGATGTGTGGCAGTCCTTGAATATCTTCCCCTAGTGTTGGAGAATGCCCTACTGATGGTGACCTAGTCATGTCCATTCTTGTGTGTGACATGCTTCTCCTGTGTTATCTCAGACACTTTAGTGGTACATCTGTTTTTCCTGGGCACCTTTAAGCATGAACAGCCAGATGCCTGACTGGCTTCTCAACTCTTAGTCTTGTGTGTCTGTGGTCACTTGTCTGATGAAACCTGTGATGAAACAGATACAAAATGCAGGAAAGCAGGTGGGCCTACTTGGGCGTGTGATGCATTTCCCAGCTGAATGGGAAATGCATTGCAATAGTCTGAATGGGAAATGCATTGCAATAGGAAGAATCTGGGAAAGCTTGCAGACACTAAAAATTACCCATAAGCCTCACCCTCCTCACTTCCTGCTCAGTACTCTGCCACTGCCTGCTTCCTCTTACTGCCCCAGCGTCTGCCAGGGAACCACAGAAGGTGCACGTTCCTGGCTTTGTTGTATGCAGGTTTGAGAAGGTAACCCTGGACCTTTCAGGAGGCAGAGCAGCAACCAAGCCAGGGTTTAGAATCCCCGGGTCAGTGGATCTGTAGTTTGAGGGAAATATTACTCTGCTCTGTCTTTGATCACTTGGGTCAGCTCTCATACAATGTTCATGATGTAGTAAATGCTCAATAAATATTCTTGACGAACTGACTAATATAATTGTTCTTCAGATAGACTAAAAAAAAAGTTAACTGTGTATGGGTCTAACTAGCTCTTCCCATGCTTCAAGTATTGATGAGTGGATGGTTGTGAGATCAGAAACAACAAAATCAAATGGTTTGGTGGGTAATAAAGGCTACTGTTAAAAAAACAAACTTAAAAATGTAAAAAGGCATGTGCTTATACATTTTTCATTGTTTGATAGCTTTGTTTTTCATGGGCTCAGGTTTGTGGGCCTTTTTGAATGACTTTGTATTAACTTGTTTGAAAAGATTGAAAATAAACACGCAAAAAAATTGAATAGTATAATGAGCCCTCATATTCTATCATCCAAGTAGTATAGTTACCGAGATTTTGCCAAACTTGCTTCGTATGTCTCTTTTTTCTATTTTTCTGTGTGATTGTGAGTCCCAGGCCTTATGACCTTATGTCATTTCACTATATACCTACTATATATTGTTAAAAAACAGAGGTATTTCCATATATAACTATGTCATTATAATAAAATTAACAATAATTTGTTGATATACTATTGGAATTTCTCAGATTATTTAAAAAATATCTGTGTTAGTTTGTTCTAATCAGGGTCCAGAAAAGTTTTGCAGGCCTTTATAAATGTGATTAGTTCGCTCATGAGCCTTATTTATGATGGAGAACTGTCCATGGGGTCAGGAGTTCTGGGTTTTAATCCTAGACCTTTAGTAGTTTAGAGCATGGGTTGTAATCCCAGCTCTACCCCTTACCAGCTGTGTGGCCTTAGGTATATGACGTAACCTTGCTGGGTCTCAGTTTCCTCATCTGTTGAGTAGAGATAATTATCATACTTACTTTATAGAGTTGTTAGGAGAATTAAGTGAGCAATATAGGTAAAGCTCTTAGACAGTGCCTGGCATATATTCTACCAGCTACTTAAGTCCCCTTGGACTGTCACCTAATGTCTCTCAAATTCCAAGTTCTTCCTCTCTTAAATAAGGGGCTGTACTAGATATTTTCTAGAGTCCCTTATCCTACTAACAGGCTTCAATTATAAGTTGCTTTTATAAGAGTAGTAGAGGTACTACTAGTAATATTCCTAAGTATAGGAAAAGTTATGATTTTTAGTAATGAAAGAAGAATCCTCACAATTTCAGAATTGCTTTCTGTGATTTAGAATAGTCAGGAGGGCAGCATGTTCAAAATGTATGCAAGCTCAGAAGAAAAGCTAGAATTCCCTGAGCAGAGTTGAGTTGTGATTGCTTTTAGAGCTCCTGGAGGAGTTTTACCTTGAATCTTTGAGGTATATTATAGATGGCATCATAATGGCCAAGATCTAAGAGAATATACCACGTAAGGGCCTAAAAAATGATCCTTTTCCCTGAAAGATTCGTGTATTGTGACCCATCCCTTTGCATGGGTTTGGTGGATGTCTTTTCACTTGAGTATTAGTATACAAGTCATCTGGCTGCCTGGCCTTCTTACTGATCTTATCTCAGTATGTTCAGCTTCAAAGTATTCTTCGATGTCGGGCCCTTGCCAGCGATGCCATTCCACACCCCTGTCAGCTCCAGCAGTACAAATGAAATGAAACCGAGTCAGGTCATTGCTACATTTCCCTGTGTGTCACTGGAGGAGGGCAGACAGAAGGTATGGGATGGCAGTGTCCCAGAGTCTGCTTGAGGCCTCCCTCACCCGCTCGCTGCATTCAGTCAGCTCAAGATTCCTGTGTTATCTGAGGTAATGTGAGACTCCAGTGGTGGTGTTCTTTGAAATCCTCAGGTAAGATAAAACCTCATTTTGGCTGTAATTTTAAATCAGATATGTCACTAAGCCGACAACTAAACTGGCCTGGACCTCACCTCACTGTCTTTCTCCACCCTCCAGGGGAGCCCCAACAGACAGAAATGTCCCAAAATACAGGAAGCAGGGCGGAGGCCCATCTCCAACTAGATAATCAACAACAGGTTTGATTTCTTTGGTTTCCAGTCCATCTGACTATTAGGAGGACATTAGCAACTCCTTAAATTTGAACAGGGAGGGAAGGAATTGTAAAATCTTTGTCCATATTTGCTGAGGGCCTATTCTGGTTTAGGACTCTCTGCTGGGTGCTGAGAATGTGATAGCTGTGTCTGAGCAGGCCCTTGCCCATGAAGGATCTTTGATCTAAACAGGTGGACAGGTCAGTTACCTGCAAAATGGTGGATAACAGTGCTTAGGAGCACCATGGAAAGAGTCAAATATGTGGTTCAGAGAATAGAGGAATAGAGGAAGATGAAGGCAGAGAGAACTGGTGTACTTAGGGGAGGGTTTATGAAGAATTGAACTGGATCTGGAAGATACAGAGATAAGGGAGACTTTTTTTCTGGAAAAGAATAAGAAATCAAGCTTAGGACTCCCAGGTAGTCCAAGAAGGAACAAAGCATCTTGGGCAAAGAGGAGCAAGGTTTTGGAAGAAGGGAGAGAAGTTTTGAGAAATATAGTTGCCAACTTTGGGAACAGTTTCAATGACTGGCTGAGAACACATCATCAAATCGATTTTTTCCCCTTGTCTTTTTGAAACCTAATTCAGGAAAAATGTTCAAACCAGTCCATGCACGTATGCATCTTAGAGAGATCTTCCCTAAATGTAATCCTGAGAGTAAATAATGTGTCAGTTTTGTGTCATGCAGGCCCAAGGATGGGAAGAGAGGTCTGTGACATGGAAGAAAAGCCAGAAACAGGCCTGTGTGTATGTATAAGCATTTAGGGTTTCAGGTGAACAGCAGTCAGATATGGTAGGTGTTCCATTCAGTAAATGGTGGTATAAAGAAATAATGTTGGAGCCCCACCTTATAGCCCATACTGAAATAAGTTATAACTAAATGTAAGAATTATATGTAAAATAAAGAAAAGAAACTGTATAAAATGTGAGTGAATAATCCCATAAGGGTAGAGAGGGATTTTTAAAGCATGAAAGGACAAGAAGAAATCAGTTTGGCCTGGGCTTTGGAGGTGAGCCTGGGCTTTGCCACTGATGAGCTGAGGACTTTGAACAACTTACTTAAGCTGTACCTCAGTTTGCTTATCTGAGAATTGGGATTGTTAGGCATTGTCATCTTAGAGAGTTTTTTTAAAATAAAGATTAAATAAGATAATGCATGTAAAGTGCTTAATAGTGAGTACTTAACAAATGCAAGCTCTTATTATGTTAATAAAGGAAAAGATCATCTTGATTAAATATAAGTGGAGCCAGCATTTATGGAGCACCTATGATGTCCTAGGATGTGTGAGGGCTTCACACACTGAGGTTAAGTCATCTTAAGGTCACGGCTGTATGTGGAGGGGCTTGTTCTTAAACCTGGGCACTGTGACTTCACACCCTGAGCTTCTAGCTATTCTTCCTGTAGCCTTCCCATGTTAACACTGAACCTCTGTCCGTATGTAACAAGTCCCCTACAGTTAAAAGTCAAGCAATAAGCTTAGAAACAATATTTGCCTTCTGGCTATTTATCTATAGGTATACCTTAGCCAGTATTAAGTTTAAAAAAAATTAAGAGTTCCTAAAAATCAATTTAAAAGAGAAAAACACTGCAGTAGAAAAATAGGAAAGGACTTTCCTAGGCAATTCCTCAAGGAAAGAAATACAGTTAGCCAATAAAGAGCAGAAAACAAATTCAGCTTTGCTAATAATTAAAGAAACAGTAACTAAAACGTGTTGCATTTTGCCTGACAAATTGGCAGATTTGCAAAGATGGAAAAGGTCTTTGTAGGGATTGGGTAAACTGGGTACTTTTGTTTGGAGGACCACCTCATTCCACAGCTCCAGGGGTCCCATTTGCATGGCACTTTATGAGAACTGTGTCTCCTGAAGTTTTATAACATGATAGATAGTATAACCTTCTTGATATAAGTGTTTATCAAGGACCTTAACATGCTCCCATACCATGGCCCAGTGCTTAAAATTATAGGCATTTCTGACCTATAATTTTAGCATAATGCCTGAAATGCTGGTTGTTCAGGAGAGAAAATGTGACCAACTGTAAACTATCTAAAGGTCTTAACAGTAGCCTAAGGAAATTGTGGCATGTGGACTATTTATGAAGTCTTCAAATTTTTGTATTGGAAGAATAATGACTTGAGAAAATTCTTATATTACAGAGTTGGAAGATGGTAGGGGCTTGTGGTTAGTTAGGTGCAGGGGTTTTGAACCCTACTGCTTGGGTTCGATAACCCCTTTGCTACTAACCAGTGTGTGACCTTGGGCAAGATCCTAAACCTTTCTGGACTCAGTTTTTCCTGTCTGAAAAATGGGGATAATGATAATACCTATTAATAGAATTGTTGTGAGGATTAAATGAGTGATTTTGTACATAGCTCCTGGAACACTGACATATGGTGAGCACTCAATAAATATGACTGGTTGAAATTATTATGGGGCTAAAAACCATCCTACAAAATTATAAACACGGTATGAAGCAAATTGTGTTTTTGGAAGGTATATGTGTAGAAACAATGACTGGGAAGGATGTAAAGAAAAAGACTGTTTAGCCACAGTGTTTCATCAGGTATGTTCATTTCAAAGAAGCTCAAAGACTGAAAAAATGCGTGATATTGGACATAAGCCATACTGTACAGTATGGAATGTGGGTTTGGCAAGAATGGAATTTTAAAAGTGTACCTGTCATAAAATCGTTTTTCTTCAGCATAAATCTATCATGCACATCAGTTGACTGGCCATCTGCATGATGTATCTGTGTTTAGACTTTGACATAAACCAGAATGCAGAATGACAACAGTGGTTATCTCTGGATATGTGATTATGGGAAGTTCAATTTTTTTTAGATTTTCTGTCCTTTCCAGATTTCTGCAATCGACATGTGTTATTTTTGTTATTTTGAAAAAGGTTGACAGGAGAAATGATTTTGAGAATTTGTTGTGATGCATGGATTCTTTTTCTTTTATTTATTTATTTATTTTGAGACAAAGTCTGGCTCTGTCACCCAGGCTAGAGAGCCATGGTGTCAGCTTAGCTCACAGCAACCTCACACTGCTGGGCTTAAGCCATCCTCCTACATCAATCTCCTGAGTGGCTGGGACTACAGGCGTGCACCACCATACCCAGCTAATTTTTTTTTATTTTTAGTGGAGATGGGGTCTCGGTTTTGCTCAGGCTGGTTTTGAACTCCTGACCTCAAGCAATCCTCCCGCTTCGGCCTCCCAGAGTGCTAGGATTACAGGTGTGAGCCACCGTTCCCAGCCTGATGCATGGATTGTTTTACATACCGCATTTCATGGAGTCCTCAGAGCAAGTCCAGTTATTATGATGAGATTTGTTACTTTTATTACTGTTATTTATTTGAGCACTTGCAATTTTAAAAAGCAGGTGATGGAGAGAGGAGGGCTGGTGGTTTATGGAGCTGTTTGTCACAATCTCTGCCCTTGGCCATGCCCGGCCCTGGCCCCTTTGCTCTGCTGACCTAGCTCTCATCTCGACTTCCACACTGCCTGTTTGATCTGACCCAGCTTTCTCACTCCCAGCTCCCTGGTCACTGTGACCTGCTCTGCTTTAGTGCGGGGTTGCCTCTCAGTCCTCACCCCAATACCGTTCAGCATCCTCTCCCCCTTCTCCTCGTTCCTGATATCTCTGTTGTCTTCACTCTGTGCCCTTGCTACTCTTGCCACACAGGAGGCATTCCTAAAGGGTCTCTTCTCCACCACTAGGTCATGGAATTTAGTCTCTTCCCTTCACTCTGAAGGGAGCAGCACTACATCATTGCAGTTTCCATAGCTTTATCTCTGTTCTTCCTTTCCCCCCAGCTCAGACCTGCTTCTGTTAGCCCTGTCTGATACCTATACTTGGCTGTCCTTCCTACCAGTTCTTTAAGTTCAGTTTCTGTGAAACAAATTGTCACTCTGCATTCCAAACTAGGTCATCCTTTTTGCATTCTTGCTTTCTTTAGTGAGGAACATCATTTCATCATCTCTAGCTTTGAAATCTCTGACTCCTCCTTGTATCTTTTCTTCTTCTCCTTTTGTCTTCCTTATTCAAGCACCACTATGTCCCTTGTGTCCTGTTATGTCCTGAATCAGCCATTGTGGCCTAATGGCTCCCAGATCACAGTAGCTTCAAACAGAAAGGTTTGTTTCTTCCCGATGCTACCTCTCCATTGAGTGTGGGTTGGGACCAGTTCCATGTTGTCCTGGGAGCTGTGTTGATGGGACAGCCAACATTTTGAATGTGGCAGGTCCTTGTGACTAAAGCAAGTTGCATGGTCACACCTAACTGCAAAAGGCAGGGAAGTACAATTGTTTCTATATGCCTGCAAGAAGAGCTCATATCTTTGGTCAACAGCACTGATGACTGCTGCAACCTGGCATCTCCTCTCTGTCTTCTGCCCTGCCCTGGTCCCTGTAGTAGTAGGGGACAGGGTCCCTTCTATCTGGTCTCTTTGCTGCCATTCTTACTCCATCCTTGTTCAATTCTGAATCCTGAAGACACCATTGTTTCTCATTGTGCTTGGAATACAAACTCCTTCCCTGGGACCATAAGGCACTCTCCTTATTAGATAACACCCTCTGGTTACTCACTGGCTAGGCTTGTAGGTCTTCATATATGCAGCCTCTCTCATACCCTAGGACTTAAGCAGAAACTCTTACCTCTGCTTGGAATAATAATGACCCTCCTACATCCGCGTCAGCTGCCAGGTCACTCCTCTTGGTCTTCGGAATTGTACTCACGTGTCCTGGCCTATCCACCTGAACTAAAACATGCCCCACCTGTTCTTTTCCTTTTACCACTTATCACAATTTATGTTTATTTTTGTGTACATTTGCTTAATGTCTGTTTCCCTCACTGGACTGTTGGTTCACTGTGGTTTTCCCAGTGCCTGGCACGTAGCAGGGGCTCAGTAAATATTTTTTGGGTGCATTAACAAGTCCTGAAGGCTCTACATCTGACATGTCTCATTTTTTCATCCTTTTTAGATTCCCTGTTTCCCCTAATTTCTCTCCCATTCTGCACCCATTTCTGTTTACTTCATTTCAGTTTACCTCCTGCTGACCTATTATGCTAATACACAGATTCCCATCATGTCGTTAGTTTCTCATTGCCACCTGTGATAAATCCAGTGTTATTCCTGCGTAGAAGAATGTATTGAGACTAGTCCTGTGTTTGCTTGAGTTTGGAAAAAGCTGCTCAGATTATCAATAAATCTGTATGATCTTTGCATATTATTTTAAAGCAGCCACACATTTTGGTACAAAGTGAGATTAATTTCCTTTGTTAGGACCATTTGTTTTCTCTAACTCCATAGTGCCCACTGTATAAAAGAACATGCTGATCTAACTCTTGCGTTAAGTATTTAATAACTCATTTATCTGGAAACAAAACAAAAATACAACTAATAAAAATCACTAGAAGTGCTGTCCATTCATTGAACAATGAGTTTTTCAAACCCTCAAGAAGCATGTGGATGGTGAAGTTATTTCTATAATATTTCTTTTACACCTCTATTTTCTATTCCTTTTTTGATTCTTTATTGGTGAATTGGTTGCAAGGAGACTTTCTGTGTGATCAGAACTTTGTTTGAATCTTTCCCTCCCCTTTCTTTGAGGTTGGCAGGGACAAATGCAGTTCAGATAGTGCTTGGGTGTGGTCACATTAAAAGGCAGGCTGGGCCTGTGTTAGAGACTTCCCTCATTTACTGAATATTAACCTGAAAGTGCATCTGAAAGCAGATGGTCATGAACTACCCAGCGTTCCATTGAGCCCATGAAGTTTATTCTAAAACTCTTATGGGCTTAGTTTGAGATTCACATACTTTCATACATTTTTTCTTAACAGCAAGTGTATGTTCAGTCAGTCATACAGATAGAGAAATGTCCTAAGGGAAGATGTTTACTGTGCTAAGTTGAAAAAACGATTATAAATAGTACTGTTAACCCATGAACAGCATGGGTTTCAACTGTTATGGGTCCCCTTATACACAGATGTATTGGAAACTTTTTTGGAGCTTTGCAACTATTTGAGAAAACTCACAGATGAATAGCCTGGAAATAGCGAAAAAATTAAGAAAAACTTAGATATGTAATGAATGCATAAAATATGCGTAGGTGCTAGTCTGTTTTTATTATTTGTTATCATAAATATACTCAAATCTATCAAAAAGTTAAAATTTATTAAAACTTACATGCACACAGACTGTACATAGTACCATTCACAGTTAAGAGACACATGAACATAAAGATGCAGTATTAATCATAACTGCTTAATACATGAGTTCAACACCAAAGGCACTGATGTGGTCTACTTGCCCCCAAACACAATGTCCTACTAAAATCTCTAGATGAGGGGGTTATAAGGACCTTTAAGGCTCATTACACATGGTACTCTGGGAAGGATTGTCAGTACTATGGAAGGGAACCCAAATAGGACATCATGAAAGTCTGGAAGGAGTACATCATTGAAGATGTTGTCATTGTTACAGAAAAAGCCATGAAAGGTACCAAGCCAGAAACAATAAATTCCTGCTGGAGAAAACTGTGTCCAGATGTTGTGCATGATTTCACAGGATTTACGACAGCGAGTCAAGAAAATCATGGAAGAGATTGTGGATGTGACAAAAGAGGTGGGGGGTGATGGGTTTCAAGATATGGATCTTGGGGAAATTCAAGAGCTAATAGACACCATTCCAGAAGAATTAACAGGAGACAGCTTATGGAGATGAGTGCTTCTGAACCAGTGCCAGACGATGAGCAAGAAGTTGTACAAGAAGCAGTGCTAGAAAACAGATTGACATTAGACAATCTGGAAGGGTTCCAGTCATTCAACACTGCTTTTGACTTCTTTTACAACATGGATGGACCGACCCTTCTATGATCTGGACACTGAAACTAAAGCAAATGGTGGAAGAAAGATTGGTACCATATAGAAATGTTTTTAGAGAAATGAAAAAGCAAAAAAGTCAGACTGAAATTACAATGTATTTCCATAAAGTTGCCTCTCCTGTCCCCCCTTCCACCTCTTCTACCTCTTCTGCCTCTGCTACTCCTGAGACAGCAAGACCAACCCATCCTCTTCCTCTTCCTCAGCCTACTCATTGTGAAGTCGAGGATGAAGACCTTTATGATGACCCATTTCCACTTGATGAATAGTAAATATTTTTTCTTCCTTATTATTTTCTTAATATTTTCTCTTCTCTATTTATATTCTTATTTATTGTAAGAATACAGTATATAATACACATAATATACAAAATATATGTTAATTGACTATTTCTTTTATCAGTAAGGCTTCCCGTTAACAGTAAGCTCTTAACTATTAGTAGTTAAGTTTTTAGGAGCCAACAGTTATTTTTGACTGTACCATGTTGGTGCCCCAAAACATGTCGTGTAAGGGTTAACTGTATATACAGAATGACTTTTTAAAAAAAGAATAAGCAGTATTTTGTTCATGAAGAAGTTTTCTGATCTTACAGATGCTAACGTAAACCATTCTCTTTTGTTTCAGGAATAAGCTCAATATAAGAAGTTTATGCCCTTGATTCTAGAACATAGACATACAGTGGCATAATCAAGTTAATGTCACGAGGGGCATTGCCCTCTCTGGGGATGGCAGTAGTGCATAAGAACTGGGCTCAGGAGGTTCCAGTCCCAGTTTTTCTATTTCCTAGTCCTGCTTTCTCAATTTCTTCACCCAGAGAGCAGATGTCTTAATAGCACTTATCCCATAGATCTTTGTAATTAAGGGAGCAGTTGCATATAAAGCACTTACAATAGGGCCTGGCATAGTAAATACCCACTAAGTGCAAGCTGTTGTTACTTATGAGGGCATGCTAAAGGAATAACCATATAACCCTTAAAAGTGCTGCTTGTGGAGAATTTATAATGTGAAAATTATAATGTCAAGCAAAAAAGAAGCAGTATACGGAAATACGTATGGTCACAGTTGTGTAAAAACAACTTGTGTGTAAGAAAAATGTTGGGAGGAAATATATGAAAATATAAGATTATAATTTGTTCTTTATATACTCTGGTATTTCCCAATTGTTTTACTTTCTTAAGTGAATACTCTATCAAGAAAAAGCAAATACATACAATGAATATAGGAAGGAAAGTTTGGTGCTGCATACAAGATATTAAATTGGTACTGTAGAAAGTTACACTTATATGTCTTAGTGCTTGTACAAGTGTACATGGAGATGTAAAATGTATTCCTGAAGTGAGGGTACACAGATGCATTTGAAAGCAAAAATACTGTCGACCAGTTAAGAGCTTTGCATTAAATGTTTATACAGGCAGGAGGCCCATGTGAAATAATGAAGCTTTGCATTTGACAGTTTTATAAAGTTCTTTCAAAAAACCTTCTTGCTTGAGCCTCTGAAAAATCTGGTCAGATAGACAGGGATAGTTTTATTATTTCTGTTTTTTGATGAGGAACTGAAGACCAGAGAAATGAAGTGACTTGTTTAAGTTCATCTGGTGAAACTTAATATTTTTCTTTGTAAGATGGCAGGGATTGTCTAAAAGCACCAAAATGTTTTAAGACATAATTTTAAAGGTGGAGTTTTTTTGAAAACTTTTAAATGGTTAACTTGATTTATTAAACACAGTTTTGGAAAGTACCATGAATTCTCTGGTTGATAGAAATGCATGATGTAAAAATGAAATCATACTGTTTTGGAGGTGAAAGTTATCACTAGAGATCCTCTGGTCTTGCTTCCTAATTTTACAGATTAGGAAGATGAGATCCACCATGAGTAAGAGATTTGTCTGTCATGCAGCTAGTTAGTGTTAGAGACAAGAACAAAATCTAGTTTACTGGTTCTTGATCCAATGGATTTTCCACTGACCATAGGAAATAGTTGCATTTACTTTGTTTATACATGTATTTCATCAAGTGCCTTTATAGACTATCATAATCAGATAATAGCAGAATATGAAACATCTATTTGCACTGTGTATTGCCTCTCTGTTTATTTCATTAGTGCCAGAGCAGTTTGTAGGTGAAATTGACATTCGTGTTTCCACAAGCCAAGAAAGGAATACTATTTCTTTTTAAAGGGTATTAGTATGAAATGGAGAAGGAAATAAAAAGCAAGAATTACAGAATTAATCTAAAAAAGATCTCAATAGTAACTTATTCAAGAAGGAAGAATTAATTTAGTACTCAAATGTTATTTAAGGGGTAGAAGATTATACCCCTTTAACCAAAGATGTTCTTTGGTTAAAATAATTATGTGGCTTGAGAAAAAACCTTCTATGGCCTATTAACCTAAAATTGTTAGTGTAGGATAAACTTTGTTAATCTAGGTCATTTTACCTTTCAGGCTGCTTTGTCTTGGCTAAAATAAATATTCAGCTGTACTGTAAATGGCATTTTGGTTCAAATTGTATTATTACAGAAAGAGTTGCATTTCTAAGATTGTTTAAAGGACTTATTCAATCTGTCATTTTAACATATTGCTGTTTTCTTAAGTAGAAAGCAGAGTTCCTATGGTGATAGCCGAGGTGCCATAATATTTATAGTATATTAGATTCATTTATAAACTATTATACTAGCTGAAATTTACAGGATATTTAATCTCGTAGGTTAACTGTTTACTTTCTAGGCTTTTACTGTGTTCATTTTCCTTACCTGTTCCTTTAAGAACATTCTGTTTTGTGTGATGTTTTTTTCCCGGAAGATCAAAAGTAATTGCTGTTATGTGACTTTTTTTTTTTTTTAAATGAAGAATGTTTGTCATTTACTAACTTCCTTGGAGGTGCTTTTTGTGAAAAGCCAAATAAAGTATTAAGTTTTTAAAGGGACTCTGTTAATTCTCCACTGAAAACTGAAGGGGCAAAGATTCCTGACAGCATTGGTTTCTCTTGGAAGAGTTAATGTATTGGGCAACTTGGATAAACACATTGGTGTTGAGATTTCCATAATGTGTAGGAGGTGACATGAGAAAGGAGGGGTCATCCACCAATAGTTGGTGATGGTTTCTTGAATTGGGGATAGTCACATTTGATAATTCCATATCATGGTCTAGAGTTTCAATACTCGAGAAGAGGGAGACTGAAGATTATGGAGACCCCACATATGGGGTGGTGGGGATAGGTTCTTTTGGTAGGCATAGGGAACTCCATTTGAGGGAGAGGCTTCAGAATAGCTCCCAGAATTAGAATCACAGATTTTTTTTCATGGTTTCAGTTGTTAGACATTGTGGGAAAAAATGCTTACTTCTGTCTTTAGAATGTGTAGTCTTGGCATCTTGGATATCCTCTATCTTAGGAAATAAGTCCCAAACGAACCCTACCTCACAGTCTCCTGGGTACCTCGGGAGAATCAGCGTATTCCAGTGAGCATTGTGTTTCATGTCTGGAAAATGAGGTTTTATGAGTAGTACTTTCTCCTTTATGCTCTTGTGCATATGTGCGGTGCCTGCATGGTGAAGGAGGCGCTGACCAGCCCAGGGTTGATTGAAGCTGCAGTCTTGATTCCTTTCTGACAACAAGATCATTTGGTTTGGAGTCTGGCCTGGTGCAGGCCTGAAGCTCCTTTCCATGACCTTTGGGAGGGGAGGGGGCAGAGGCCAGATAGAGGCCACTCTTCTCTGCTCCAGGCTTCCTTTGTGATCTTTTTCCACATCAGTTCAGGGCATCTTACCCTGGAGCCTTGTAAGGATTCAGTGTCTTCTTTTCGTCAGGTTCTTAGCAGATCTTGAGACACTTTTGAGCTCTTAATGATGATGTAAGCAGAGAAAAATGCTGTGCTAGCAGCTTCTTAAAGCTCTCATGCTGTAGTATGCAGTAGGTCCCAGGTTGTCATTAATCATTCATTCACTCGAGAAACAATGAAGGAGGATGAAAGTTTGGTTAAGACACTGCTCTTGTCCTCAAGGAGCATGGAATCTAGAGGGAAATAAGGGAACACAGGTGGAACCCAAAGAGCTTTGGTGTTAATGTTGTCTTTAAGAGTCCTCTGCCTCTTTGCTGTTTTGCAGCCTGGATGGAAGAAAGGAGGTTGTGCCCAGTGCAGATAGAGTTCATAGGAAGGCGCTGAGGTTGAAGTCAGCCTTTTGGGAAGTAGGAACATATTGGGACCTTCATATCTATTACTCTGCTTACATGAGATCCAAAAACCTGAAGCTTGGTGTGGATGTTACTTGCAGGAGTATTGATAGAATATTTCTCTTGTAAAGATATGGGGTAGGAGCAGAGGAAACTACCATCAATGACAAATGTGCAGTGAGAATTGTGGGTCAGGGCTCCAAGGAACAGGCTAGAGAGATAGGAGGAGAGAGTTTTTATTTTTATGGTAATGTAGCTATTAATATCCTGAGGAGTCCTAAAATTAATATTTTTTATCTATACTCAGGTTATTTCCTTTTATGCTAACTAGGGAAAACGGGGCATTTAGGAGATTTATTTTTATTGGCCTCTAGAATATGTTCGCTAGGTGCAAAGATCCCCCACATATGCCGGAATTTGAATCTTGATTATGTCCTTAATTAACCCCATATTAAAATTGTTAAATAATATAGTATTATATTAACATATTAAGTTTATGTTAAGTAATATAATAGTATATTATTATGCTTTGTTATATACCATAGTTGAGGGTATAAAAACTGTAAAACGTGTACCTGCTTTCTTTAGAATTGAAAATGAAACTTGTTTATGGAGAGCTCCAGATTAAAAATAATCTGAGTTGATTGTGAGAACTGGGCATGAGAAGAAAAGTCAGTGCTTTGGGCAAAATCATCAGTGACTTTAAGCTCCATGGAGCACAGATTTGCATGGCAGTGTTGCTTGGGGTTTTAGTGATTGTAGAAGATACTGAATACTTGGGTTGGGGGCTTTTGGAAGCAAGGTGACTTTCTGCCTATTGCAGTACTGGCCGTTGTTTCTAGAAAAGCACCACTTTTTGAGTGCCAGGAAACATCCTTATTCATAAAATACTAAAATTGGTTCTTATGTAAAGATGCATGCACTTGTTTTAGGCTTGATTTTTGTTCAGTTATATCTTTTTTACTTTTAATTTTGAGATATGTGCTAATAATTTCCTGGGTAAAGAAATGATCAAGTATTTGATTGGGGAATAAATAAGCATGCATATGGATTTTATTGATGCTTGAAAACTGCTTCCCACGTGTGTCTAAAGAGATTTTTAATTTCACATAGCATTAATTAAGTGAAGACACTTGCTGAGTCCCTACTATGTGCCAAGCACTGTGCCAGGTGCCTCCAGGAATTGGAATGAGTAAGACAGAGCCTGTCCCACCTTGTTGACAGACTGGTAGGGAAGAGAAGATTGCAAAATAAGCTTTATACCCGTCTAAATAGAAGATTGTATCACTGGAGAGTTACAAGTAAAGCATTAAAGAGGCCTCTGAAAAAGCTTAATGAAGGAGATGGCATTTGGAGTTGAAAGTAGATGTGAGAGATGAAGATTATTCTAGAAAGAGTAACCTGTAGGAGTGAAGGCATGAGGAAGGAAATCATGGGGTAAATTTGGAGAACAGTGAGTAGTTGAATCTGGTAAAGTGTAAGGAGAGTTAGGGGTACGCAACTCCTAGTGGAAGTGTGGACAAAAGCAAGGTTGTGGAGTGTGGACTGTGTTCTTTGCTATGGGTTTCTGAGTTGGAAGGCCCCATATCAGAGCTTTGCTTTGGGAATACGGTGACTGTCCTTAGAGCTTAATGGCTGGGACATAGATGGGGGCAGAGAACTGAGGGTTTAGGTATTGCCTAGGAGACTTTCACCATAATTTAGGTAAGAGGTAATGAGGAGGGCATATATTTATTCAATGAATATTTATTAATAATCCTACTTCCCCCCACCAGCACACCGAGCATGGAGCTCCCTGGCTAGGTGAGGCTGGGAAGCAGGAGGCATTAGATGGCCTTAGATTTCAGCCGTGCGTGACGGAGATGGAGAGAGTGGTGATGCAGACATCTGAGAACACCCACCTTGGTTACACAGGCCACTGGTCCCTGGCTTCCAGATACTTTCAGATAAACCATTGCAGACAGATAAGAATCTCATCTCCTGTTATAAACCACCAGCAGAGAAACGGATTAGCAGTGAGCTATTAGGGGCCTTCATTTTTCAGAAAGTGTTTAGGGTGGAACAGACAGCTTTAAAAACCATTTATCTAGTCCTCTTTAAAATACCCTGTTGCAATCAGTTCACGCTTAACCATGAGGCCCCGACCAGCTGGCTTCTCTGCCACTGTGTCTTCAAAGCTGACCTTTTCATATCGGTTTTCTGGAATATCCTTTCCACTCTCCTCTTTAAAGAGAAAAATGAAAGAACTCTTTAAAAATGATGGGCTAATAAACAATTATTTAGAGACAGGATATATAGCTAGGTAATTTATTTTGTTACCCTTTTGTGCATGTTTCTATAGATTACTTGTTCTAAGCAAGAGAAAATAAATGTGCAATAGGGGACCCAGTTCCTATTTGGATGTGAACTTTTATAACATTTCCAAATACCAGCTAAGTAACTGCATGGATTGATAAATTATAGATGGAAAAGTGTTCTCAGTTTTCCTCCTCCTGGATTTCTTTGCTTCATATGACCGTAGTTCTCTCCTCTTTGAAACTCTATCTTCCTTTGATATCCAAATACTGTTATTACTATCTGGTTATTAATCAATTTGGTGACAGTGGTTGTAAAGATAACTTTTTTCTTTTTTTTTTTTTTTTCATCTTTCTTTCTTTGCCACTGTTTTCCCTTTCAGCTTCCTGTTGTGGCCATCCCCTGGGGGAGTGGGAACCTGCTATTCTCTTTCTTTCACCTTTCAGAGAGTTTAGTTACTGCCTCCATGACTCATTCCCAAGTTTTTATTTCTAGCCTTGACCAAGACATTTGTGAGGTGTAGGAGAAAGCTAGTTGGTGAAGGGAGATGATGAGAGAAAAAGGAGAAAGATAAAGGAGAGTTTATCCCAAATGGAAGAAGATCTGCAGGTCTTAGTAGAAGGCTTCTGAATAGAGAAGCATAGTAGGAGGTGAGGACATGAAGGTGTTGAACCTCCAGTTCATGTTGTATGGCAGTGCTCTCAGCCTGAGGTCTGTGGGCAGGCGTTAGCCTATGAACTGTTCATAACTGATTTATGGTGAGATAAGTACAGAAATTGAGAATAAGTGTTTAGAAACTTTTAACAAATTGATAGGGTAACTTTAAATCTGTTGACTCTAATAAAAAATTGGGGCTTATATATTGTATGTCTTGTTTTTTATTTCATTTGTTAGTAATTATTATCATTATTTGTATGTTATAAAAGTATTGGTCCCCAGTGGATTGGAGGAAAAAGTGGACCTTCACCACACATAGTTTGAGAAGGCATTTTGTATGTCTGTGAAAGTGGTAGTTGGAAGATGTTTCATTTCAAGTTGTTGATTTGGACAGCAGGAACCAAGGGAGGCAGGTGAGTGCTCATTCCAGCACCTGAGCCAGAGGGAGCTCTCATGTCTGCAGTCTCCTGACTTGAGGGAGGTACAGGGTGGAGGAAGGTGTTTTAACCTGAGGGTAACCACAGTCAGGCGAGGCGTAGCCCCAGCACTTGGTAGGAGTGTGTGTATTCCCTGCCAAGTGGGGCCTTCTAGGCCGGGAAAAGGTTCTCCATGGTCTGAGTAGGGGCTGTTGGGCTGTTCCCAGAAGGGTTGTTTGGCTCGCTAGACACGAATAGAGTATGACATGTGTCAATGTGCCCTAAACTTGCATTTTATCTTTTATTTATCCCTGTTTTTTCCTACCTTGACTTTGCCTAGCTTTATTGTGCAAGGCTGAATGTTGGTTCTTTTCTTTTGTTTCTTTAATAGTCTAATGTAGATAGCTTTACTGGACCTCTTGTATTCTGAGCTGTGCACCTTCACTTGGGCCTTTTCCTAATTCTGTCCCTTATCTGACAGTGGCTGGTTTGTCTTTCTGTAAAAGATGTACGTCCAGCAAAGAGTAACACCAGCAGGGCCGAGTCTGGGACCCCGGGCCAACAGCTTCATAATTCTTTCTCTCTTTCCTGCCCAAGAGACAGGATATTAAAGCACTGAACTGGTGCAGTTCTCGGCTGCTTGCCAGCGGAATATTTGGGGAGGGAATGGACCAGCTTTTGTTGCTCTCGCCTTCTGTGTAGCCTTGGGGTGGATTCTGAGGGCATGTTTTCCCTCACAGGACTAACCCATTTGGTATTGAGAAAGCAGGAAAGCCAGTTTTCCTGTTAAGAGCAGGGAACACAAAGCAGAAAGCAGGCAGCGGATGGTGATATCCTGTCACAGAAGGCTCACGGAGCCCTGGCAGACAGACGCACTTCATTCTCTCCCGGTCTTTAAGGAAAACGAGATGGGAAGCAAATCAGGCACTCTGAAGCCATGTCTAAATGGTTTTACTTTTATGTATGGTGCTTAATAAGGAGGTCATAAGTGTGTGCTTTGTGATTAACAACTTGTCAGACCAGAGATCTATAGCACATGACAAATTAGAAAAACGAAACAGTTATTTTTTTTTGGTTTTTGTTTCCCATGAGGTCATTCTAAGTTTGCCTGGGAGGGGGCACTGAACTATAAAAGTAAATGTAAACTTTGTATGAGTTTTATTTATTTTTAGTCTAAAATCACTTAAGATGGCAAAATTCCTGCTGAATTAGATTTATAAGAAGATGGCTTGTCAGATGTTCTTAGGGGACTGTTCTTTGGTACATTAAAAAAATCACTAACTTTCCCCTCCTATTATAAGAGCAATACATGTTTATTACAGGGAAATTAGAAAACATACAGGCAAATAAACAGTACAAGAGTGGGCTAGAAAGACAGAGAGCAGAAAATTAGAGCAGTGTGCCCAGAGGGAGAAGCAGGGCTTTCTGGAGCAGTGGGTGTAGGGAGAGGATCAGGGAACCTCCCTGGGACCCCAGGTGCTTAAAGGAGCTCCCTGGAGCCCCCCAGAGAAGCTGTCTTGCCTGGATGCCACACCTTGTGTTGTGACTTTATACCCTTTAAAGCTGGCCTTCCCAGACTGCCATGGGTCTAGACCTGAGCATTCCAAATTTGTTTGGTGCTAAAAAGCTGTGTAATGACAAGTTGAAAGGTCATTAAACTTGCTGCCTCCCACATCTGGTCAGTCAAGAGGAAGGAGCGCTAGGCAAGGAGAGTCTCCGAGGAGAGACAGATTTATAACAAGGAGTAAGTAGAGTGAGTGTGTGGTGTGCGTGTGAATCTTTGAGAAGCTTGGCTTTAAGGGAGATAAAGAGAATGAGAAGAGAAGCTGCAGAAGGGTAAAATAAGGTACTTTTGTGGGGAGGAGGAAATGTACAACAGCCTCTGCCTCACTGTCTCCTTGACCCTCCCATTCCCTCAGTGTCTTGCCATGGTGACAAACGCTTAGGTGTTCTATGGAATGAAGAAGTGTGGGCTCACTGTTTTATCTCAGTAAACATTTATAGAGCAGCTGTCAGCAGAGTATACTTTCAGTCAGCTTTAGCTTATAAAGATAGAGAGATCCTTGTAAGGCATAGGATTAAACTGCCTTGGGGTTTTTTATTTGTGAAAACATATTTGCCATCAGATCCACTAGTTATTTTATTATAGGTAATGTAGGATTAACATGTAAATGGAAAATGGAGGTTCAGACTATGTAATCTGTTGATTTTGGTAGCTTGTTTATTTAACAAATATTCACTGAGTATTGTTACATAGCCCCTGGGCCAGATGCGGAGGGTGGAGATGTAAATGGGACAGACACGGACCCTGACCCTGCAGACCTTATAGTCTGCTTAGGACCTAAGTAGGTAATCTGACAGTTCCATTGCAGTGAGATCAAGGATCCAAAGACATCTCAGACTGGATGCCCTAGGTGATAGGAGAGAGGTACCTGCTCTGGACCAGAGGGAGTGACATCTAGGCTGAGACCTCAAGGGTAAGGGGAAATGAGCTAGGTGAAGGGCTTATTTTATTCTAGCCTATTATAGGATCAGCGTGTACAAAGGCCCAGAGACAAGAAAAAGTAAGGAGCCATCTAGGAACTAAAAGCTGGTCAGTATAGCCATAGCCCTTAGCCCCAGATGGGAGTAATGAGAGCAAGTGCTAAAGAGATAGGCGAGGACTCAACATGGGGGCTTTCTAGGGCATGTTAAGAAGTGTGAATTTAGGAGTTCTGCAAAGATGTAGGAAATAAGATCAATATACAGAAATGAGTATTTCTACACACTAGCAATAGACAAACCAGATTGAAATTAAGAAAACAATTACATTTATAAAGCATCCAAAATAATAAAATACTTAGAAATAAATTTAACAAAAGATGTATAAGACTTGTATACTGAAAATTGTTAAGAGAAATTAAAGAATACTAAATAAATGGAAAGACATTCCATGTTCGTGGTTTGGAAGACTTACTATTACTCCTCAAATCTATCTATAAGTTTAACACAATTTCTGTCAAAATCCTAGTTGCTTGTTTTTCTCCAAATATTAACAAGCTAATCTTAAAATTCATATGGAAATACAAGGAACCATGAGTAACAAAGACAGTCTTCAAAAGAACAAAATTGGAAGACTTATACTTCCTGATTTCAAAACTTAACTATAATGCTATAGTAATCAAAATAGTATGGTACTGATATAAGGATAGACATATAGATCAATGGAATAGAATTGAGTGCCTAGAAATAAATTTATACATTTATGGTCAATTGGTTTTTGACAAGAGTGCCAAGACTGTTCAATGGAGAGATAAAATATAATCTTTTCAACAAATGGTGCTGGGACAACTATATATCTATATGTAAAAGAATGAATTGGATCCTTTTATCACACTATATGTAAAAGGTAACTCAAAATTGATCATAGACCTAAATGTGACACATAAAACTATAAAACTCTTTGAAGAAAATGTAGGTTTTCATCTTCATGACCTTGGATTAGGTAATGATTTCTTAGATATGACAAAATGATAATAAATTGGATATTACCAAAATGAAAAACTTTATGCTTCAAAGGATGCTATCAAGAAAGTGGAAAGATTGGTCAGAGGCCAAGAGAGTTAAAGACAAAATAAAGGTGAAAAAAAGTGAAAAGACAATCACACAGTAGAAGAAGATATTTGTAAATCATACATCTGATAAGGGCCTTGCATCTAGAATGTATAAAGAACTCTTATAACTCATTCATAAAAGGACAAATAACCCAATTAAAAAAATGAGCACAAAATCTATAGAAATATTTTTCTAAAGAAGGTATACAAATGGCCAGTAAGCATGTGAAAGATGCTCAGTATCATTATTTATCAGGGAACTGCAAATCAAAACCACAGTGAGATACTTCACACTCACTAGGATGGCTAAAGTGCAAGGTCTGTGGTCAGAGAGGCAATAACCCTTATGTGTCATTGTCATGTTGGTAAGGAAGTGGAGAGATTTGAACCCCCACATGTAAAATGGTGCAGCCTCTTTGGAAAACAGTTTGGCAGTTCTTCAGAAAGTTAACTATAGAGTTATTCTTTGACCCAGCAGTCCAGCTCCTAAATATATATATACCCAAGAGAATTAAAAACATGTTCACACAGAAACATGTATGGATGTTCATAGTAGCATTATGGATAATAGCCAAAAAAGTAGAGGCAACCCAAATGTCCATAACTGGTGAATGGATTAACAAAATATAGTACATCCATACAATAGAACATTATTCAGCTATAAAAGGAGGTGAAGTACTGACACGTGCTACATCGTGGACGAAGCTTGAAAGCATTATGCAAATCGAAAGAAGTGAGACATAAAAATCCACATATTGTTTGGTTTTATTTATATGAAATGTTCAAAATAGCATAGAGACAGAAAGTATAATAGATTAGTGATTGCCAGGGACTGGAGGGAAGGGTCTTGGAGAGTGACTGCTAATGGGTATGAAGTTTCTTTTTGGAGTGATGAAAACTAGATTGTTGTGATGGTTGCACAACCCTGTGGGTATACTAAAATCACTGTATTGTATACTTTAAATGGGTGAATTTTGTGGTCTGTGAATTATATCTAAGTAAAACTGTTATTAAAAAAAAACTGTGAACTTTGTCCTGAGGTTGGTTAAGAGCCTCTGAAGGATTTTAAACAGGGCAGCGACGTGTTTGGATTTGTGTTTTAGGAAGATCATTCTGGCTGCAGTGAGGAGTTGGCTTGGAAGGGGTAAGACACGAGGCAGGGATCCCACTGGGAGGCTGTTACAGTAGTGTAGTGCAGGCGAGAGACACCAGTGGTTTAAATTGGGGAAATGGCCATGGGAATGATAGGAAGTGGACAGGTTTAAAAAAAAAAAACAGGTTTGCTGATTGACTAGATGTAGGAGGGAGGGAGGAATCAAGGCTGATGACTGTATCCCCAGCTTAAGCCTTGGTTGGAGGAATGAACAGATTAGAGAGAAAAATTGTTTTTATCATGTCCATAGTTGGACCCACTGAGATGTCCCCGGACCAGCCACATAAAGGTGTTGAGTTGGTAGCTGATACAGAGCTCAGGAACCCAAAATCTCAGGGGGCTTGTTAAAAATGCAAATATTTTGGCTCTGCTCCGGATGTATTATGCTTAAATCTCTGATCATGATGGATTTACCTAAAAATTGAGGCCTACTGTGCACTGCCTTGAAACCGTAGTGATGGATGTGATTTTTAATGGAGAGTGTGTAGAAGAGGTAGAAGTGGTTCCATCGCCATTTACAAGACCAATACTGGAAGAGAGGACCTCCCAGAAGTCTGGGCCAAGGCTAGAGAGATGAGAGGCCTCCAGGAGGGTAGGGTATCAGGGAAGCCAAGGGAGGAGTGTTTCCAAAGCAAGGACGTATCCTCAGGTGTCGTATGCTTCTGAGAGATGAGGTAAGATAAGAGCTGCAAAGTGTGCATTGGATTTACCAACAAAGCGATGAGTTTGGTAAGGGCCATGGATTGTGCAGGGCTGGCATGTGGCTCCTACCAGTGGCCCATGGGTCCTCCAGGGGCTGTAGTCCTTGCTGTGTGGATGGGCTGCATCATCCAGCCTTCTTTCCTTGGGTCTGCTGCATTTCATGATGTGGCCTCATTTGAGCACTATTGATAATATTATTTTTCTTGGTTTGTTAGTCATGTATACCTTTGAGAGAGATGTTGTATAAATACTTGAAATAATACACCCCTCTCCCAATTTTTGGCACAGTCTTTTGCCTTTTGAAATATTGCCTAATAAAAGTTGTGTAATTCTTTTAGGATTGTAAATCTAGGTCTCATCAGTTTTTAGCATAACAAAATTATAGTGTCTTGTCAGTATGAGAAAAGTCAGTGTGAATGACAGTATCCTCAAACTCAGTTAAATGTGTGCTAGTTCACTGTCTTTGTAGAGTGCCTGCTGACCTGTCAGTGTGTTGTAAGCTGGTGTGGCCCTCTGGGACTGCTTCTCTACGTTTTTGAAATTGCTGCTGTTTAAGGAGTGGACAGTTATTGTTTCAAAGAGCTTTGAAGCTGTTCTACTTATAAATTTATAAATTGCACTTTTAACCTTTATTTTATAAGTTGCGGTTATTTTTTTCTTTATTTAAGGCAGGACATTAGTGTTATGGAAACTTTCTGGTGTTAAAATAAATATTATTCTTCTATTTGGGGAATATTGTGCAACAGCAAGATGTGGAAATCCCCCAAATGCAAAGTGTCCCCTTCGTCTGTAGCTTGGTAAAGAAATCAGAGGTGAAATGAAAATCTAGTTATTAGTTCACCCAGAACTTTCCCTACTTTAGTGGCAGGGTAACTGTTTAAAAATTAGAATTAAAAAAAAAAATTTTTTTTCTATACAATGGGTATCTATTTTGTGCTGTAAGATTTTAGGCCCAACATGTCAACTCCTAATATTTTGAGACCACTTATTTTTTTCTGGTATGTATGCTAGTTTTGTGTATTAATTTGGACTCTTAGTTCCAAGTGACAGAAACTTATTTCAAGTAATTGAAGCAAAAAAGGGGTATGTGTTATAAAGACACAGAGAGTCTGCCTTCCGGAACTCAAGGGCAGGGGTCTAGCTGAGTGTATTCAGGGGTTCCCGGCTTTCAGGATTCTCTCTCATCTCTGATGCTCTCCAAAGTTTTTGGGTCCTTTACTTGGAGATTCACTTTCTTTACTTCCGATCTGCATGTTGGGAATTGGCTCTCTGAGAGACCAGCTATCTGGCAAGAAACCCAGCCCTTCCTTCAGGCCCAGCTCTTGGGTCTGATGGCCCGGGCCATGGGGTCATTTGTAGGAATGTGGCTTCTGGGAGTCCCACTGCTGAACTTAAGGCTCTACAGGGCTGCTGCCTTTCCTTAGAGCAAGGAGCTGCCCCTTGGCCCCATGAGGCCTTTTATTTAGACTGTTCTGGTGTGAATGACCCCACCATTATGGAGGGGGTAGGGAAAAGGGAGGTGTGGGGCAGCCACCCCAACTGGTGTTTACTCTATCAAATTTATTTTTAGCTTAGAAAACCAGAATGGGGTGGGGGAGTGTGTTGCCCCAAAATGTAACATTCAGAAATGACTTTTGGATTGCTCATTTCTTTGTCCTGGATGATTAGAAGCTGGTTTTACTCACAGCAAAGTCTAGGCCACACCTAGTTGAATCATTACAGACATTGCATCTTTTTTTTCCCCTGTCAGAGTTAATAATATATAAAATAACACTAATTATCCTTTATAAAGATATGATAAAGATATTAACATATCTTTATAATACTTTTGTATAGTGTTTTTATCTTACTTTGACAACGTTTTCCATTAAGATTTGTTGTTTTAAAAGACAAGCCGTAAAACAACTTTATCAGCACCATTTAATGCCAAAACAATGTCAAATAACAAAATGATTGGATGCCCAGAGAAGCTTTGTTATGCCTGTTATGATCAGTTTGTGTGGCAAAACATCTCACAACTCAATTTTCAATAGTATTTTTTACACATATATTTCTAAAAATGACCTGAATATATTTGGTACTCTCTACTGGAAAAATTTTTTTTTCAGGGAAACTTTATGTTCACTCAACTGGAAGAAGACCTTGTGGAATTTAAATTTGTCATCTTCAAAGCATTTGGTATGGAATACAGTAACCAGACCAGGTTCTGTTTCATTCGCCTATAAAGGCACTTTTGTTATTAAAATTCCACATCCCTGTGATGCTAGTGCAGTTGATACTTGGTTCTTACGTGCTTTTGGAAAGCTTGGCTTATTTCAGGGAAAAGCCCAGATGCCTTGGGTTAGGAATTTATAATAGGCCTCAGACCCTGGGTGTAGGCACTGCACATATCTAGTATGTGTCACCAGCTGTCTTTGCCTGTATCTGGTACCTGTCTTCATTTAAGACTGGAGAGAGGCTGTACGGGTTTATTAGGCCCCGCTGTTAGAAGCCTAGAGAAAAGTTAAGGACTATGTGCATAGCAGTAATTAATATAATTAATTACATACACTTTAAGTCTCATATAATTGCATATAGTTTTCCATTAAAACCCCAGTCCATGTTCTCTGTGCGTCTTTCCCTGCTCTGCCCTGTGTCTGACTGACCATGTGGCCACAGCTGACCATGTGGCCCTGCCCTTCTCCTCAGATCCCTCCATTTCTCCCTGTCCACAGTAGCATGGCTGGCTTGCCCTCTCAGGTGCAGCCTTCTGCCACTTGCTGAAGCATGCCCAGCCAACACACTCCCATTTCCCAGCCACACAGAATCTCCCTCTTCCTCTCATTGTTCACAGGGAGTCCCTTTTCCTGCTTCTGCCTGGGGACACCGATTTTGGTTCTGAAAGTTTCTAGAAAGTTTCTTTAGTGTTGATTTCCAGTGGAACTCTATCCCACACAGAGGACAAATTATTATTTTTTTCTCTTCTGTTTTTTGGAACTTTTATTTCATTTCAAACTTACACAAAAAGACAAGAGTAGTATAAGGAAGTCTCTCTATACCCTTTAGTTACCACAGTTGTTTACATTAGGGCAATTAGTATTGATTGTCAATCAGTTCAAAATAGCAACAAAGAAAATAAAGTACCTAGGTATATATTTAACTAAGGAGGTAAAAGACCTCTGCAGGGAGAACTGTGAAACACTGAGGAAGGAAATAGTAGAGGACTTAAACAGGTGGAAGACCATACCATGCTCGTGGGTCAGCAGAATCAACATTGTTAAAATGTCTCTACTACCCAAAGTGATCTACAGAGTCAGTGCAATCCTTATTAAAATACCATCATCATTTTTCACAGATATAGAAAAAATAATTTTACGCTTAATATGGAACAAGAGAAGACCCCGTATAGCAAAAGCAATCCTAGGCAATAGAAACAAAATGGGAGGTATCAATTTATCAGACTTCAAACTATACTACAAGGCTATAGCAATTAAAACAGCTTGGTACTGGCACAAGAACAGGGACATTGACCAGCGGAACAGAACAGAGAACCCAGATATAAAACCGTCTACATATAGCCGTCTAATCTTCAACAAAGCAGACAAAAACATACACTGGGGTAAAGAATCCTCATTCAATAAGTGGTTCTGGGAAAACTGGAGAGCCACTTGTAGAAGACTGAAGCAGGATCCACACCTTTCACCTCTCACAAAAATCAACTCACGATGGGTAACAGACTTAAACCTAAGGTATGGAACTATTAGAATTCTAGAGGAAAACATTGGAAATACTCTTCTAGACATTGGCCTAGGCAAAGAATTTATGAAGAAGACCCCAAAGGCAATCACAGCAACAACAAAAATAAATAAATGGGACCTGATCAAACTAAAAAGCTT
>CAUYRT010054105.1:0-24394 GCA_963574885.1 Lepilemur ruficaudatus
GCAAGAGCGAGATCCGTCTCTCCTACAACGAGACAGAAAGTACCGGGCCAACTAAAAATATATAGAAAGAATTAGCCAGGCAGGGGGGCACCTGCCTGTAGTCCCAGCTACTCGGGAGGCTGAGGCCGAAGGCTCGCTTGAGCCCAGGAGTTTGCGGTTGCTGTGAGCTAAGCTGCCGCCATGGCAAAAACTAGAGCCCGGGCAGCAGATTGATAATATGTGTCAAAAAAAAAAAAAAAAAAAAAAAAAAAGATTGCAGTCTCAGAGTCCAATATTTAGTTAAGATGATGGATGGATGGTCATGTGAGAGAAAGGTAGCAAGATTTAGAATTTCTATTTTTCATTTTTAATAGGCAGCAGGGCAGGGGGTACAATATCAGGAGGGTACCCTTCTTCCCTAAAGCCTCCCCTGTACATGCTGACCATCAGCAACCTGGAGACCGCAGCCTCCATCAGGGACTGCCAATTGGGTCCTCTGGGAAGCAGACGCCAAGATGGGGTGAGATGTGCAAGAGGTTTACTGAGAGAGGTTTATGAAGGACAAAGGATGTGAGGAGAGCCTTCAGAACACAATGCAGGTCTGGTAACTGTGACAGGAGAGAGGGAAGAAAGAGCCTCTGGGTACTCCATAGTTCTGAGAAAGTCTTGGCCAGCCCAGCAGAGAGCCTCTAAGCAGGTTGGTGTTACAGGAGTCCCATATCCGGCAGAAATGGTCCTGCTTTCAGACCCATTGTGCTGCATCATCAGGAGGAAGCATGACCTTGAAACAAAGCAGGGTAGAGGTAAAGGGCAGTGGCTGGAGGCTGTCAATCTACTAAACTCCCTTGACAGGGTCTCGTGAAGAGAGATCTGAGTAATGTACCTCTATAGCGGCCACACTCTGCTTCTCACACACAAATCTCACTTTAAAGACTAGTGAAAACCTAAGGCTGCTTCCACTTAAATTCTTTAGAGTCAGCTAAAAGAGAAAAAGAAAACCCTCCCTTGGAAATATAGCCAGTGATCTCTTTGGGGCTAAGGCTAAGAAGACTTCCTCCTAGAAAATATCTGTGCTAACACTTGGGCTACCAAACTGAACAATTTCTGATCAGAGATTTTCTTTTTAGGGGGAGATAGAGTCTCACTCTGTCACCCCAGCTAGAGTATAATGGAATATATCATAGCTCACTGCAACCTCAAACTCCTGGGCTCAAGCAATCCTTCTGCCTCAGCCTCACTTAAATTCTTTAGAATAGCTAGGACTATAGGTCACCACGCCCAGATAAGTTTTCTATTTTTTATAGAGATTGGGTCTTGCTCTTGCTCTTGCTCAAGCTGGTCATGAACTCCTGAACTCAAGTGATCTTCCCACCTCCACCTCCCAGAGTATTAGGATTACAGGTGTGAGCCACCTTGCCCGACCTGATCAGAGATTTTTAAGACTTCCTGATTCCCTACCCTGAAGACTGAAACAAGGAACATGATGGCTAAAGAGGCGAAAGGTCCAAGGAGAAGCCCTAAGCATGGTATTTACTAATGCTTTGTTAAAGTATCTGCTGTGCCCACAGGTATTACCAGCCACCTGTAGGTCTGACAGCCTATGGACAGCTAATCCAAGCTTCCTACGGGCGGTTAAGAGAGGCAGTAAAGCAGAGCAACTCAGACCTCAGCTCCAAGGATAGACTACCTAGGCTCAAATTGGCTCCACACTTACAGATGTGTAACCTTAATCAAATTATTTACTTCTCTGTGCCTCAGTTTGTTTCTCTAAAATACTGGGATATAGTATTGATAGTACCTACCTCATAGGGTTGTTGGGAAGAGTAAATGAGATAACACTTATTAAGTGAGTTAAAGAACTTAGGACTGGCATACTGTCAGTGTCCCATAAATTAAAGAACTTAGGACTGGCATACTGTCAGTGTCCCATAAATGTTAACTAATGTTATATGATGAGACCCACATGTTCACTCACTGAGCACCTTCTATGTGCCAAACACTGCCTTAAGGATCTGAATATGACTAAGACATAGATCTTGCCCTCAAGGAATCGAGCTAATATTGAGAAAAGTGTCCCAGATGGCCCTGGTTATGAGCCTTGACTTCCCAAAGCAAAGAAGCCACAAGACACTGTGTGATACTGTCCCCAAGCCTGGGCCTGTCCCAGAAAGAAAAGCAGAAGAGGTGGCTTCCCTTCCGCCATGGCAGCACATAGTAGGTACCTTCCAGAGCTGCTCCTCTCAACATGCCTAACCTCTAGCATGGAATAAATCTGCAATGATCACAGGGCTAAGAGAAGGAGGGGGCACAAGCGCTCTCTCTTCAAGAGAAGCAGTTTCAGGTTAAGGCCGGGCCTTCCCGTCTCCATATTCCCAGAGGTAGCCTGCACTTAGCAGGAGCCCAATGACAGGTCTGTGGGGCTCTGAGGACTCTAAGAAGGAGGTGGGAGTTTCTTGGGGTAGGCAAGCAGTGTCTGGCAGCCACAACCCCCTTGCTCGGCAAGCAGAGCCAATCTACCCTGGCCGGGTTCATCCTGAGATTAAGGAAAGACTCTCCTGCTTCAGGTTGGGAGTGAAACCCCCAAGAAGGCTACCTGGAAATAGACCTTGATTTAGGGACAGAGGAAGTGTCAGACCACAAACAGCACCTATGGCTGGATAAAGTCCAGACGTCTTCACTTGGCCCACAGCCCTTACAGCCCAGCCCCTCCCTGCCTCTCACGGTTCACCTCTAACCAAACTCTGCAGACATTCTCTCCTCCTGCCTGTGGATAAACATGCTGTTTTGCTACTTTGCCATGTACATTCTTAAAACACCCACACATACACTTCACCCTGACAAAGCCCCACTGGTCCTCCCAGCATCACTTCTTCCAGGCCTCCTTCCTTGACCCCAGTCAGGTGACCTGAGATGAGTCTTTCCCGTTCTCTATAGTAGTAGCTATTATAATTGCTGATTTCCTTGTCTGTTTCCCTTACCAAATTAGTTCCCTATTGTCCTTAGTACCTAGTTTCTGGCACATAATAGATGCTCAGTAAAGGCTTATTGACTGAATTTTTAAAAATGAATAAGGGTGTCAAGTAGAGATAGGAATTGAGGCTTTCCTTCCTACTCTGCAAAATGGAGATGTAGTATTTACAAGGTTATATAGGGATTAGACTATATTTGTTACAGTGCTTATTAAATGGAAAATAGCCAGGCAAATATTAACTATTAATTAAATAACTACTCAAGATGATAGAAAAACAAGTAACCTATCAAGAATCAAACAATACCAGATATAGGTAGAGATTCCCATTCTTACACATGGAAATATAGCCAGACCACAAGAATCTTAGGCCCAATGTAATTCTAAAGCTTAAATTCTCCAAAAGATGATTTTTACATGATGGGGTTTGTTCTAATTTGTCTCTGTAAATATTAAAATAGTAAAATATGGCTAATATTAAAATAAATGACTTGCACTCTCTGCACCCATGTCAACTAACTGCAATGACAGGACAGCCAGAGGTCCATCTTGACGGTAGGGAAAGCAAAGGGAGGAGTGTAGATTATCCATAAATGGACAAACAAGAGCTGAGTGTCCAAAAACCCATTCTATTCCACACTCAGCTCCCTTCAAGGACTCCTGCTCCCTGTCAGGTCACTGGGCCTAAAGCCCCAACCAGAAGACACACTCCAGGCACCGGTCTAGTGCACACAGTCTCCTGCTCCAGACTCTGTGGGGGGTGCAGGTGAAGGGAGGGGGGCCTGCAACCACAGCACAGCTTTGCCCTCAGCGCATCCCTGCTCAGACTCCTTCTGTCTCCTCCTGTCATAGCCCCAGGTCCTTGAGTATCTCAAGGCAAATTTCTGCTGCTTTTTCAAATAAAACCTTACCATCTGCATGAGGAGGGGTGCAGTGAGTGGAGTGCTTATAAGAACAGTTTCGTGAATATTTACCATACCCCCTAAGACCCATGAGTGCTGCAGTCCCCCTCCTCTAGCCCAGAGCACAAAGGCAGGGGCTCCTGTAACCCACACAGCACAGGAGGGGGTTCGTGAGTGACAGGGAGCTGAACACCCTGTCTGTGTATTGCCTCTGTTCTGGGGAGATGCCCACCAAGCCTATCATCAGTCCAGTTTATTTTCCAGGTTTCATTTCTACCCAGTTGGTCTCAATTCTTTGCACAGCTCCCTGGTGTTGTTCGCACTTTCCAATCACACTGACATCATCCTGTTATTCCTAAGCCCAGGCTCCCTCCCGCTCCTTTGATCTGTTGATGGGCTTTTCACCAGCTCCACATGGCCACACGCTGCCTGCTGCCTATCCTTCAGCCTCCCCTTGTTCTCAGCATTCTCAGCGTTGGTTCCATGAACCTTTCCCTCTTGAGTCTGTAACAGACTAGAAGTAGGTTTAAGTTGGAAGGCAGGAGAGAAGGGAGAAGGACGGAAGAGAGAGATGCATTCTTGCCATCCTACTGCCCTCTTATGGAAGCATGAACAAACTGACTGCTCAGTGAGAGGGCAGAACGAACCTCAGCAGATCTCCATCCAGGGCTGCCTGGAGTGCCGAGGAGTGGGGAAAGGCAGGCAGTTCAGAGAATCCAAAGACTGTTAACTGAGAAAAAAACCATTTTCAAAGGGCAGGGCCCAAGCAAACGCTGCATTGCCTGTCCTGCAACCCCCATTCGCCCCTACCACTAATTTTCCTCAACAGGAAAAGCCCTAATTGTTGCCTGAAGTTAGAACGTAGGAATCTAACACTCCATGTGGCAAAAAGAACTAAATCTGCTGGGACGCTAGAGACTGGGGTGGGAGGTGTATTTAACACCACCCATTCCAGACATTTCCCCCCATCACACTGGGGTGCCTATTTATATTGAAGAGGTTATAAAAATGTTTAAAAGCTCCCACTCCCTCAAAGAAGCCCATAATCATCAGAAAGAAAGCTTTTAGAAATCCAAAACATGTCAGAGAAGAAAATCCTTTTTTTTTGTTGACATTTATAATCCATTATGAAGTAAATGTTAACTAGCCCAAGAGAATCAGGACCAATCCACATCAGGATCTTTAATCCACTAGCTGGCAGCAGGAACCAAGTATCCACTCTACCCACAACTGGGAAAGCCAAGGGAAGGAAAAAATACAACACAACCTGCCAAGCGACCCTCCCTGACCCAGCATGGCTTATTCACTCACTCACATATTCATTCCCTTACTTGTTGAACAAAACACACCCAAGGACTTCTCTGTTCTAGGCAGTGGGCAAGGTGCTTCCTGGACATACAGACAGGAACAGGGCAGAATATCCACACTCAATGTGCTCATTCTTATGGACATTGTCGTCTATCTCCAAAAGCAAACAAGCCCCCTCCCCTGCTCCTATTCATGGACATCCTTCTAAGCACAAAACCCAAGCATCTCCTTTGAGTCCATCAGTATAGGTCTTACTGGTGGAAGAGAAGAAAACAAAGTTGTCTTTCAGGGAACCAAACAGACTGAAGGCTTTGGATTTCATCAAACCAGACCAGGCCCCACTCAGAAGGAACAGTTTCAAATAGACATATATCCGATTGATGGTAAAGATGGGACACTCAGAAAAAAAGTGTCACATTTGGCAGGAAGTGTTAAAGTCATAATCAAAACATACCTGATTGTGCAGAGCCAAAAAGCTGGACAGTGTCTGAAATAATAGGCAAAGCTCAACTACAAAAAGGGTCCTGCCCAATGGGTAGAGTTGGGTCACCTTGGAAGGTCCATCTACAACTCAGGTCTCAAGTACCAAGGCAGGGGCTATCAGCTAGCATCTGAAACCTCAGCTGACCTGAGATAGTAATCCTGGATCTCAAGGTAAGGTGAAGACCAAGAAATATTGATAAGAGTCAGAAATAATAAGGGATAATGAGAAGACAGATTCAAATCCATGATATAAGCACTTTTGTTTTACTGGCCAGCTTTGTGATAATTCTAATGAAGTGTGAGTGGCTTGTTTGATTTTAAGGTGTTTAAGGTATTTAAAAGAATCTGGTATGTCGGACTTGTGAAAAGTTTAACTAATTGAGCCTACAACCAATATTTAAATGTTTAGAGAAATCTAACCTGTTGGCTTCATTATTCACTGGTTGTATAAATATTTTGGAAATATTTCAAGAAATATTATTTAATAATTAATAATTTGTGCTCGCTTCAGCAGCACATATACTAAAAAATTGGAACGATACAGAGAACATTAGCATGGCCCCCACTCAAGGATGACATGCAAATTCGTGAAGCGTTCCATAAAAAAAAAAGAAAAAATTAATAAATTGGACACTAAACAAAGGACACATAGTAGGGAATGCTCCTTTCCAAGTATAAAAACACTTTGGAGGTTTTAGGTATTACAATGACATGGTAAGCTTTGGTGTGTTTTGTTTTTTCTTTTTAATAAAGAACATTGGAATTTGGTTGGTATTCTAGAAGCTATTCCCATTCATATTCTGTATTTTCCAGCCCTCACGCTTTTGCTCAAGCTGTTTGTTTGCCTAGGACGTCCCCTTGCGTCCTCCATGTCTGTAACTTATCTACTTTTCAAGACCCAAGTCAAACATCACCTCTTCTAACAAGTTTTCCATGATATCCAGGGAAGTAATGTCTTCCCCCAAAAGACTCCCCCAGTGTGCCTGTGCTATAGCTCCATACACACACTGCTCTGCATTATAGCTCCTAAATATTCATTCATTCGAAATTTACTGAGCACTTACTAAGTGCCAAGTACATAATATCCATTCCCTCTCCCCAGCTGCATACTCCTTGAGGACAACCCCGGCCATGTCATATCTCCCATGGAGCATAGCACAGTGTCCTGCTACAGAGCCAGCATTCAACATGTTAAGATTCAGGATGTTGTTACACCTCTGTTAAAAAACTCAGATGGCTCCCAATGCCTGTGTAATCCAATCCAAACCTCTTGGCCTGCCACCGACGTGCTCCAGGGCCTGCCCAGCCTACCCTGCCGCCCTGTCTCATGTCCCATTGCCCTTCCACACATGCTCTGCACTCCTAAGGAGATACCTCATCTGCCCCAAGCTTACCCTCTTGCACTTCTGCCTCTGCCTGTGCAGTTCCCTGCATTTGGACTTCTGTCTCACCTGCCCATCCTCTTTCCTGTTTCACCTCAAATGTCAATATCTCAATACAGCCTTTCCTGGTTGATCCAAAGAGACAGGAGCCCCCTAATTCTCCCTTCCCATGGCACTCTGCTTACCTTCTTTACAGCCTCATCACATGCTAGCCTGTGTCCTAGTCATTTAAGTCTCTTTTCTACAACACTATAGAATCTTACAGTGCAGTAATCATATCTCATTTATGTTTGTATGACCTATAGACCTAGAAAAGTGTCTCATGTAGAAATGTTCATTAAATAGTGATTCTTTGATAAATGAATAAACGAACATATTCCTTTCCCCTCTTTTCCTTCCCAAACGCCAGAAATCCCATCTGGACAGGCCTAGGACAAAACGGTTCTCTTTCCAAATATGCATCCCACAAATTAGAAAGGCTTAATATAAGAAAGGAGGGATATACTAGGCTGATAGATTTGCCTGCAGGGGCTTTGGGATCCTACCTCATAGTCAAAGTCACCTCCCAGTGCCCCAACGTCCAGGTGCAGGTTCTTAAGAAGTTCACTTGAGCTGCGGACACTCTAGAAACAAAAGTGATTATGAGTGGTAAGTCTAAGGAAACTCATCAGCCTAGGGTGAGAGGCATGCAGAGGGAAAAGTAGGGTAGTGCTGAGCTGGCAGGCAGTGCCCAGGCAGGGCTTCAGAGGATGCTAGGGCAGGACCTCCACTAAGGCAGTCTCACTAAACAGCCCTTCATCCAGTGTGAACAATGCCTTGTGCCAAGCAAGTGGCCAAGAAGCTTCTTGTTGATTATGCCTTCTGGTTCAGACCTAGGAGGCATACGGACTAGTTAAGAAATGAAACTGTGGGCGGGAAGATCATTTTTACTTATTTTTAAAATAGCACAGAGGTTAGCCAAAGATGGAAACAACTCATGTGTGCATCATCCCATGAGTGGTTAAACAAAACACAATATATACATGCAATGAAATATTATTCAGCCTTGAAAGGGAACGAAGTTCTGGCCAGGTGCGGTGGCTCATGCCTATAATCTTAGCACACTGGGAGGCCGAAGCAGGAGGATTGCTCAAGGTCAGGAGATCAAAACCAGCCTGAGCAAGAGTGAGACCCCCGTCTCTACTAAAAAAACAAAAAGAAATTAATTGGCCAACTAAAAATACATAGAAAAAATTAGCCGGGCGTGGTGGTGCATGCCTGTAGTCCCAGCTACTCAGGAGGCTGAGGCAGAAGGATTGCTTGAGCCCAGAAGTTTGAGGTTGCTGTGAGCTAGGCTGACGCCACTGCACTCTAGCCTGAGCAACAGAGTGAGACTCTGTCTCAAAAAAAATAAATAAATAAATTTTAAAAAAAAGGAACGAAGTTCTAATACATGCTGCAGCACAGATGAATCCTGAAAACATTATGCTAAGTGAAATAGGCCATACACAAAAGGACAAATATTGCATAATTCCACTTACATGAGGTACCTAGAACAGGCAAAGTCATAGAGACAGAAAGTAAGTTAGAGGTTACCAGGGGCTGGAGGAAGAGGGATGGGGAGTTATTGTTTAATGGGTTCAGAGTTTCTACTTGGGATGAGGAACAAGTTCTAGAAATGCATAGTGGTGATGGGAGCACAATTATTCTCACAATTATTGTGAGAACAATTAATACCACTAAATTGTAACTTAAAAATGGTTAAAATGGCAAATTTTATGTTATATATATATTATCACAATAAAAAAATTTTTTCAAAAAAAAATAGTACAGGGGGTTTCCATGCCAGGGAAAGGACATCATCATTACCTGGTCATCACTCTCCTCCTCATCTTCCTCGTTGTTCTCCTCTCCTAAAGCCAAGAGGCTGAGAGCTTTCTTGTCCTCATTGATAGAGCCCAAGAGACCCTTTCCAAAGGCAGAAGTCTTGAGACCCTGTGAAGGATCCAAATTACAGAACAGTCAAGGGACACATTTTGGGGACCTTTGCAATAACCTTTATTTGGAATGCCTTCCCCACTCTTGGTGACCCCAGTTCACACTGATGACTCCCCTGTCCAACTCCTACTGCCCTGGCTGTATGGATGGGAAACAAGCACTGATGTTGTTATAGCATGGGTCTATCCTCCAGAGTCCACACTCACACAGGTGTGACTCATCTTCCCAACTAGATTATGCACTTTGAGGACTCAGCCTGATCCCTCTATTTCTCATCTATGGGCCAAGATTTCCAGCATGGCACACAGAGGTCCCACGGTAACTAAACACACCGAACACAAGAGAATGTACTTACCAGCGTGGGTTCTCCAAGCTGACCAGACTCCACTGAGCTCCCCAGGCTCATATTCTGAGATCCACGAAGAGCAGGGGGTGGGGCATCCCCAAGGCCTCGTAAAGGAGCCAGGCCCCCAAGAGGAACATGAACTGGAGCTAATAAGGAACCCAGGCGCTGGGCAACAGAAAACATTTTGTTACAAACCCAAGAAACCACATGGCTCTTAGAGTGTTGGAGACAGATATAAAAATAAAACATTTAAATCCTGCGCGCTCAAATTTAAACCACCTCCGCTCAGAGGCTGCTAATGAAACACAACATCCAGAAATTACCATTGTGCCAACTGTGTGAGAAATCACAGGCTGGTTTCCTGATTCTCATAACTAACGCTGTCTCACAGTAAACAGTTCTTTTACATCTGGCAGATGCTGCATGGGGCTCTGCTCTCTTTCAGAAGCCATATAGGAAGGATGCAGGAGGGGAATGCAGAGAGACAAATCCTCATCTACCAGAAGGAGATGTCTCAATAGATGAAGTTTAAAATTGATGAGTCAAGAAAAGCAGTCTAAGCATATTATTTATAAAGATGGAAGTAAACACCAAAAGAAAGTGGCTGCCTCTTGGGAGGGCTTCGTGTACCAGAGAATTGCTGTACTTTGCTGTATGCTGTTTAGTACCATTTGACTTTTTTTTTTTAACTATGGGCATGCATTACTTTGATGAAAATAAACACTAATAATGAAAAAATATACATGAGCAACAAAAGAAGGACTCTGTTTCCCCTCTTCACTGATGAGGAAGGTGGCTGACAGGAGCCTTGCTAAAGGGCAGTAGTGGGGCTGACCAGGTCCCTTCTTTTCCCTGTTCTCAGGAGGGCCAAACGAGAGCTTCGTGCCAAGACTGGGGAAAGAAACCAGGCTGGGAGTCAGAATTCGGGAGACCTCAGGCTACTCACAGATCTCGGAGCCTCAGTTTACTCATCTGCAAGATGGAGGGGACATGTACCTTGTCACCTGAGAATGTCTGCTGAGAAGCTCAAAGGAAAGAATAAGTGCAAGGGGCCTTGTGAGTGGCCCAGGGCTTCACTAACGTTATGGAATTGCTGCTATTGCAGGGATTTGCTTTACAATAACCTGGGCTTATTAGAAGCAGAGGCAAGGAGAGCAATCTGGGGATATTTACAAATAACTTTTCAAAATTCATTTCTCAAAATGCATAAAAAACACAAAAATTCCGTTCCTCTCTAATCTCACAGGGACTGAAGAGAGAAAGGGGAACCCAGAGGAGGTCAGGCTGAGGCAGTTCAGACAGCCCATCTTCTCACCCATAGCCTCGGGCCAGGGGCCACACCAGTGGGCAGGTCCTCAGCAGGGCCCACTTCTGCACAGGAGGGCTCATCTGGAAAGTGAGGTGAGAACCACTCTCGCAAGACTTTGCAGATTTGCTTGTTGTAGAATATCTTTGTTAGGTAGAGAAGGCGCTGATAATAATAAAATTGGCCAAAAATGCACTGGCTAAACACCAGGCACTGGCTAAACCAGGCACCGCACATCAGGAACTGGCTAAACACCTCACGTGCAACGTCTTGTTTTACTCTCACAACAACCTAAGGTGGGCTCTGCCGTTATCCACAATACCCACATGAGCAAATGGACGTTGGTGAAGTCAAGAACCCTGCCCTGAAGTCACAGGGCCAGCGAGGGGCAGAGATGGGACTGGAACCTGGAGCTATCTCTAAGATGGTATTTTATACCGCCTTCTGGTTGTAGCAGAAAAAAGAGCCCAGGAAAGCTTCCCCAAGGTAAACTGTGAGCAAACCGGGGCTACTCCTCCTGGCTTCAGCCCTCCCTACCAGCCCATTATCAGTAAGCAAAATTCTTCCCACACTATATTTATGGAAAATTATAGACTCCTAACATGGCTAATTTGCTAACATGCTGGGGGCTTGAGGGAGGGAGACAGGCATGCTGAGAGCTTTGTTCTCCCAGGCCTTTACCAAATCAGTGGTTACTGGGGAAATTATATATTCCTGGCTCCTAGCTGATCATCTTCTATAGATGGCCATTAACTCTGAGTATGGGGCTGTGTATGGCGTTGTCCTTCAGAGCGGATAAACTTGCTGCCATTGGGCTAATTAAAACTTTCAGGATAATCTGCAGCTTATCCGATATTTATAGTGCTACAGTAGTTATTAAAGCTAAAGGAGAACCAGTACAAGCCAGCAATTAGGAGCCGGAGGGAACAACTGGGTAAGCCACAGCTGGGCAGCAGCAAAAGAATAGCTGGGGAAATTCAGATTGATCCCCATGGTCTCTGATCCAACTTGACTTCTGAATGAAAAATACGGTGATTCTTTGAAGACACAAAAGTAGAAAGACAGGGCAAGGCCAGCCCTTTGGCAAATCCCAGTAAAAGAGGAAGTGAAGTCACAAGTGAAGTCTCAAACAGGGAAAGCACAACCCTGACACAGGTTATCCACGTGGTTTTCTGGGGATGCTGGGAGGCAAGGAGCAGAAGCAGCTTACTTCCGCACAGAGATCCTCGGCTTCCGTCCCTTGTGGGAGTATTAACTCTCTAGTGCTGTGTGATTCCAAGAAGGGATAAAGTTCAGAGCTTTGGGGCATGGTGCCTACTTGGAAGGACCTTTCTCTAGAACCAACTGAGAAGAAAGGCTTCCCAAATCCCAGAAAGGTGCCTATATCCTACATGAGTGCCAGGGTCAGTGCCACCTTGCCCACCCTCAAAACTGATCATCTTTAAAAATGTAAACCACCCATGAATTACAGTTAGAGCAAGGGAAGGGAAGTCATAGATACCCTCAGCCCTATCTTGCAGGTGATAAAGAAAGTTGAAACATGTTGTCATCCCATAAGATGGTCATTTGGGTAGTTAATGGATCAACAGTTACCAAGACAGGGTGAATAACAGGAAAGCAGACCTAATGGCAGCAGTAAGACATCAACTCCACCTGCTCCCTCCCTGCCAAGTCCACTGAGGCCTTTAGGCCATTCTCTTTAAGAAGCCTACCTGGTGAAGCTGCATCCTGTCTGGCTCTGCAGCCAGCCCTCCGCTGGAGCTCGGCTCAACTGGCCCCTGCCTGAGGAGGCTGCTGCTCAGCTGGAAATGGGCTTGCTGAGAGGTCTCCTGCCCATCAGGGGCAAGGGCCACCTCCTGAGGATGTTCCAACAATTCTGGCCCCAGAGCCAGAAAACTTGAGTCCCTCTCCATAGCTCCGATGGCCTCACCCTCACCAGACACCCTGGAAGTCTCAGCTGCCATGCAACAAACCATGCTGGCGATGTCTTTGCATGGCATTTCCTGCACATTCTCAGGCAGCTCCAGGCCCTCCAGCCGCCTAGAGATCTTGACCATCTGCAAGATGTGCTGGTAGAACCTCTGATCCTCAGTGTAGTCTTCACTTTCTGACTGCTCCTCAGGAGAGCTCTGCACGTTGGACAACTGAGGAACTAGGAAGGGGCTGGAGTACTGATCTCCAGGTCCTGGGCCTGACTGACCCACAGCCTGCTCTAATGCCTGTGAGCTCTGCAGGTACCAAGGGAAGTTGTTCACCTCACCCAGGACAGAAGAGTCAAGGTGTGAGGCCAGGCTGTTGCTGCTGCTATTATCCAAGTCAGGCCCAGACTCACTAGGCTTCCTATCTTCATCAGGGGACTCTGGAGACCCTCGGGGGTCTCTCTTCTCACTGGTCGGAGACTCCCCAGGGGCACTCCCTGAAGGGGCTTTCTGAGCTGGTTCTGATGCCAAGGTATCAGGTGGTACTGGGAAAAGTCCCTGAGGTGGATCTTCAGCTGAGGACCCTGGAGCCTCAGGTTCACTGAGTTCTGTTTCCTTGCAGCTCCCTGGGATGTCCTTGTTGACAAGCTTGGAGACCTGTCCTATCCACAATCCTGGGGCCTCTCTCCTCCTCCTCCCCTTGCCCATGTTGCCACCTTCCCCAAGAACTCCCTGCCAGCTCAGGTCTTCAGTGGGGCTGCTATCTAACAAGAACAGCTTGCTCTTCCTAGTAGGCAGCAAGTGGTCAGAAGAACAAAGGGATAGGAAGGGCACCTCTTCAGGGGATGGCAAGGGACTGGGACTCTGGCCCTTGTCCCCCCCAGGGCCAGTGGAGCTCAGTTTGGCTAAGGTGTGGCTATGCTGCTCCCCTTTCAGCTGTGGGCCCTTGATGGTTTCAGAAAGCTTTGAGTGAACAGGGGCCTGGCTCTTGCTTTCTAATACATCCTGCCCATTTTGGAGAGGCACAGTGCTCTGAAGGCCCAGAGCACTGGGTTTCTGCTGTCTCGTCCTCATTTCCAGCTGTTCTATTTCAGGGTCTGAAAACCCCAGGTAGATTTTCTCTGTCACCTTCTGGGGTTTCTCCAGACCCTGCTGATCACCTAACTCTGTCCTGCATTGAGCTGGGGCCCTGCCTAAGATTTTCTCCACGTCGGCAAAGATCTGGTAGTTTCGGGAAGCTTGGCCTTTGGAGAGCGGCTGCAGCTTGCTGGGGAGGGCACCCATGTGAGGCCAGGGGGTGTCACTCAGCATGCATGGACTCTTCCCTCTCTTAAAGGAGGCCTCATTTCTAGCCTGCATCTCTTGGTCTAGGTCCAGATCAGCAAGCCCAGGTGCTGAGAGAGGGGACAGGCCACGGAGAAAGGAAGATGGCAGAAGTCCCTGCTCAGGCTGTGTTTCCTAGATGGATATATAAATATGCAGAGAAAACTAAGACAAAGCACTTCTGATTTATACTTGCTACTTTAGCCCTTGGCAAGCCCTTAGCAGAAACCCACCCTCTATTTAAAGTGAAACACAAATCAAAGAAGAAACAAAAGATAAAAATTTCCCTTAGGCTAAAACTATGTTGTTTTCTGAGTTCTAATTTCCTTATCTATAAGGAGGAGGCTGGACTAGATCAATGGCTTGCAAACCTTGTTCCGTAGAACCTGAAAGGTTCAGTACCTCGGGAGCCACTATAGTGCACATGCCACAGAGAAGCGGCATCATCAAGACCCACACCCCCAGGTTCAACCAAAGCAGCTCCATTTCTTTTCTTTTTCCTTTTTTTTAGAGATGTGGTCTTGCTCTGTTGTCCAGGCTGGGGTGCAGTAGCATGATCATAGCTCACTGTAACCTCTAACTCCTGGGCTCAAGCGATCCTCCTGCCTCAGCTTCCCGAGTGGCTGGGACTACAGGCGCACCACCACACCAAGCTAGCTTTTTTATTTTTTTATTTTTCGTAGAGACCAGGTCTCACTATATTACTCAGACTGGTCTCAAACTCCTGGCCTCAAGCGATCCTCCCACCTTGGCTTCCCAAAGTGCTGGGATTACAGGCCTGAGCCACCATGCCCAGCCCATTTCTTTTTTTATAAGCTGGACTTCTATAGAAGAAGTGACTTGAAGATTACTAACAAAAGTCTGAAAATCACCAACCAGGATTATCCCTAAGGTACCATCCAGCTCTCAGGTTCTGTGAGTCCTTATCATGGACTCCAAAAATTTTCTAAGAGGAAAAAAGAGAAGAGGGAAAGCATAACCACTGACCTAGGTCTTGGAAATTCAGTCTAGTGTTTTCTACCAAAGGCACAAGTTGGTATTGCTTGGGAGATGTAAACATGGTCATAGACCCTCGGGGCTAAAAGAAACCCTAAAAAATCAACCACCCCCTGTAAATAACCACCTGGCTGTGAATGTGCGCCTCCAGAGAGTCCAAACCACCTAAGTCCGGACTACTCAGGCCTGTCCTCTAGACAAACTCAAGTCTGAGGCCTAAGATTCAGAATGACAGCCTAGGGCTGTCCAATTAACCTCATTTCCTGAAACCACAGAAGGAACCCTTTTAACAGGGAGCTCCAAGAACTCAATCACATACCCACAACTCAGTCTTTTACCCAACCCTCCACCCCAGCACTCTCAGTTCTTCCCTCTCCACTTTTAGTCACGCCAGAGCCTGTCCAGATAGCTGATCATCATTTCAAAGAATCCTGAGTTAGTGAAAAGCCCCTCAGCCACCTTTTGCCTTTCAAACACGATATTAGAAAACTCAATCTGGTTGTCAATTACTCGTCCTCTTTTCTGTGTCTGGAGGAGTATGTTTATTACCTGGCTTCTCAGAACCAGGAGTAGTACGTCAGGGAGGGGAGGGAGGAAAAAGTGTCCATAGAGCTTAGGCATGACAAAAAGGATAAATCCATCAATAACCATTCAAAGCCAGAATTGACACTTTAGGAAAGAAGAAAGATGGACAAAATCTTTGCTGAGAAGTAGGCACAAGGCTCTGGTGGGAAATAAAGACTACAACACAAAAGCAAAACCACTAGACCATTGAAAGGGTCGAAAAGATATTCCCAGTGCTCCCACTGGCTGAACTGAGTTCCTATGACCCTCCCTCTCCTCAGGGTGCCCCCATCTGCCCCAGGTCTGGATGAAGAGAAGAAGGCCTGGTTTCCCTGCACCACCACAGCACTCTGGGAGAGCCTAGGCCTCACTTCAGTATGGCTCAAAGTCTCAGCTGCTCCACCTAAAAAAATGAGGGTGATAATTCCACCTCTTAGGTTCAAATGTGCTGGAGGGACAAATAAAACAATAATGGATAAGAGCTGCGGTCCCCAACCCCTGGGCTGTGGACCAGTACCGGTCAGTGGCCTGTTAGGGACTGGGCTGCACCCCCTACACCCTCCACGGAAAAACTGTCTTTCATGAAACTTAGGAACTGGGGATCCACACAGCTGGAGGTGAGCGGGCAGCAAGCAAGCAAAGCTTCATCTGTATTTACAGCCATTCCCCATCGCTCGCATCATCGCCTGAGCTCTGCCTCCTGCCCCCAATCCTGTGTAAAAATTGTCTTCCACGAAACCAGTCCCTGGTGCCCAAAAGGTTGGGGACCGCTGGGTAAGAGCCCTTTTGAAATCCGATTACAGTCAGATCACAATGCAATTAAATTTCAGTTATCCACCATTAACTGAGCACACTGGCAACAAAGACAATCCACAGGAGTAAACAAAGCCCAAGGCTTTTCTTTTGAATCTTGAAAGCACTGACAACCCAATTACGGCTTTATGGCTACATCTGACTTACAGGAATTCACACCACTTTAAGACAATAATGAAACCACACTAGTAAGGCCTGACTCTGAATGAAGAGAAAAGACACTCTGCTCATCTAAGCTCACTGATCTCCACCAGCTGCTCCATGTCCCCACTCTTCAGAATGGCAATGCCATCACTACTACTAGTACTGTAAAGAGCCATTCTCTGTAGAGCACTCTCTCTCACTGATCCTATTAAGTAACATGTGCTTCCCAAGTGGAGAAAAAAGAAAATGTTTAGAGAAGGTAGCAACTTCTAGACACTAAAAGGAAAATCTACCAGAAGATAGGCAAAATTCAGATGATGTACTATCAAGAATTTACTATACTGTTGTTGCTCTTACCCTCCCAGCTATAGACACCTAGATGTTCCCAATATCCTCTCAAGTTTTAGCCCTGGCCTCTCTTGGAGCTGGCATCCACTGACTCACCAGGGCACTTTTGGTGGTCTCTTTGTCCTTCTTGTCTTTCTTTTCCTTTTTCTTTTTTTTGTCTTTCTTCTTAACAGCCCCAGGAACTGACAGCTTCCCCCGCTCTTGGATCACCAAGTTCCGATAGTGTTCATCACACGGATGGTCCCACGTGGACTGACCATTAGCAAAGTTGAAATAGTAAATATCACCTGTGATGTCCTGGCTGGGAATAAGCAGAGTTCAGAAGTTAGTCCCTGTCAGGTACAAATGTATTTAGGAAAAAGAAAAAGAACAAAAAAAGGGAGAAGGTGGAAGAGGAGGAAAGGGGGAGGGAGAAGAGGGGATAAGAGAGCAAGGGAGGGAGAAAAGGATTCATACAAAATGGAAGGGCACCATTTGGCTAAGAATAAGGAGCTAACTTAGATAAAGGAAGACAGGACTGGGATGCCTAAGGACTTCTCTAGATGGTGATGTATAATCATTGGAGTTCCTGAGAATGCATGCTAGACTAGAGTAGGAATGAACTTGGTTTTATGTAAATGGAGAAATATAAACACTATGGTACCTTGGAAATAAGTGCTAGGATAGATCTTAATATTTTAATAAACAGTGTGAGGAAAAAGAATGTGTTGTGAAAGCTCTGATTTTGCAAGACTGTAAACTCATAAGAAGCAATAATCCAAGCTAGTGTGACCCAATGGTAGAAGAAAATAATGTAGGAGGTGTATATCAAGAATTTGTGCATCAACATGGACAACACCAAAGTAAACCATTCATCCCATCCACCATTAACAATAATCCATTAGGACAGCTAACAGGAAAAAGAATCCCATTTACAATAGTAATGCAAAGATAAAATACTCAGGAATAAATCCAAAATGTGTAAAATCTTTATAAAGCTTTACTGAAAAGTCAGGGAAAAAAAGAAAAAAACAATTGGAGAGGCATTCTATGTTTCAGAATAGAAAGACTCAAGTCTATAAAGATGCCAATAATCCTGAAATTAATGCATAAATCCAACACAATCCCAATCAAGCTCCTTTTGAAACTTGACAAGCTGAATCTCAATTCAAATAAAAGGGAAAATGAGCAGAAACAGAAAAATATCAGGGGTAAAAAAAGACAATGATAGAGGATATTCAAATGACAAATAAGCACATAAAAAGATGTTCAACATCACTAAACATTAGGGAAAGGCAAATCAAAACCACAATGAAATACCATTTCACACCCATCAGCATGGCTATTATCAAAAACCCAAAAAAATAACAAGTGTTAGGATGTGGAGAAATTGGAAACCTTGTGCATTGCTGGTGGGAATGTAAAATGGTATAGCCACTGCTGAAAACAGTACAGTGGTTCCTCAAAAAAATTAAACACAGGGCCGGGAGCAGTGGCTCATGCCTGTAATCCTAGCACTCTGGGAGGCCGAGGCAGGTGGATTCCTCAAGGTCAGGAGTTTGAAACCAGCCTGAGCAAGAGCGAGACCCCGTCTCTACTAATAATAGAAAGAAATTAATTGGCCAACTAAAAATATATAGAAAAAATTAGCCGGACATGGTGGCGCATGCCTGTGTCCCAGCTACTCAGGAGGCTGAGGCAGAAGGACCGCTTCAGCCCAGGACTTTGAGGTTGCTGTGAGCTAGGCTAATGCCACGGCACTCTAGCCAGGGCAACAGAGTGAGACTCTATCTCAAAAAAAAAAAAAAAAAAAAATTAAACACAGAATTACCATATAACCCAGCAATTCTACTGCTTTGTACATACCCAAAAGAATTGAAAGTAGGGGCCAGCCATGGTGGCTCACGCCTGTAATCCTAGCACTCTGGGAGGCCGAGTCGAGAGGATCACTCAAGGTCAGGAGTTCAAGACCAGCCTGAGCAAGAGTGAGACTCTGTCTCTACTAAAAATAGAAAGAAATTAGCTGGACAACAAAAAACATACAAAAAAAAGTTAGCCAGGCATGGTGACACATGCCTGTAGTCCCACCTACTCAGGAGGCTGAGGCAGCAGGATAACTTCAGCCCAGGAGTTTGAGGTTGCTGTGAGGTAACCACAGCACTCGAGCCTGGACAACAGAGCAAAATTCTGTCTCAAAAAAATAAAAAGAAAAAGAATTGAAAGTAGGGATTCAAACACATATTTGTACACCAATGTCCACAGTAGCATCATTCACAATAGCCAGAAGGTGTTAACAACCCAAATCTCCACTGATAGATGAATGAATAAATAGAATGAGGTATATACATACCATGGAATATTATTCAGCCTTAAGAAAGAATTAAGTTCTTTCACGTGCTACAACATGGATGAACCTTGACGACATTATGCTAAGCGAAAGAAGCCAGACACAAAAGGACAAATATTATATGATTCCACTTACATGAAATACCTTTTACAGGCAAATTCATACAGACAGAAAGGAAAACGGTGGTTGCCAGAGACTGAGGAGAGGAGAAAATAGGAAGTCAGTGTTTAATGTGTACAGAGTTTTAGTTTGCAAGATGAAGAATTCTGGAGATGGATAGTAGTGATAGTTGCACAACATTATGAATGTACTTAATGCTGCTGAACTGTGTACTAAAAATGGTTAAAATGGTAAATTTTATGTTATGTATATTTTATCACAATAAAAAAATACAAAAAAGAATTTTACTTCAGTACAATAAAAGAAAGCATAAACAAAATTAAAACACATGAGAATGGGAGAAAATAGTAAAAATAATAATAGTAAGATTAATACTCAAAATAATCAAAGAGTTCTACTACTTTAACAAAAACAAAAAGCCAAGCAACCCAACAGGCAAAAAGGCAAAGGATATAAACAAACAAATCACAAAAGATAAACAAATGGCCAACAGATAGCCAATTCAATCCTATGAACAACTTGGGAATTGCAAATTAAAACAATCAGGTATAATTTCTTGGCCTTGGAATGACAATATTTTTTTGATTGACAATTTTTTAATTGATATTTCTAAATGGACAATCATATGTGTTGGTGGGATTGCTAAGCTTTAATGGAAATTAATTTAGTATTAACTAACAATACTTAAATTCTGCACAACCTTTAATATACCAATTCAAATTCTAGAAATTTTTTCTGAAGAAACATACAATGAGAGGATGTCTTTAAGTCAGGAGTTCAAGACCAGCCTGAGCACCATAGTAAGACCCTGTCTGACCAAAAAAATACAAAAATTAGCTGGGCATGATGGCATGCAGCACCTGTAGTCCCAGCTACTCGGGAGGCTGATGCAGGAGGATCACCTGAGCCTAGGAGTTTGAGGCTGATGTGAGCTATAATCAAGCCACTGCACTCCTGCCTGGGCAACAGAGCAAGATCCCATCTCTTTAAAAAAAGAGAAAAAAGAAATCTAAATACTGTAAATGGAAATATACTGTGTTCATGAGTTGAAAGACTCAGTATTTTTTAAGATATCAATTTTCCCCAAATTGATTTATATATTCAATGCAATTACAATGAAAATCCTAATAGGAAACTGACAAGCTAATTCTAAAATCATGTGGAAATGTTAAAGACCTAGACTATGACTTTGAAAATGGAGAACAAAGTTAGAGGATTTATCCTAAATGATTTCAAGTTTTATTATAAAGCTACTGTAACCAAGACAGAATGGTAATGGTGTATAGATAGACAAATAGATCAATGGAAGAGAACAGAGAATCCAGAAATAAACCCTCACAAACACAGTGAATTTGGAAAATATCTAAATCTCCGTCAATGTAACAGTAGTCAAATAAATCAAGATTTTAAAAAATTGTGGTACATTTATATATGGAAAAGCATACAGATGATAAAAGAATAAGGTAGACCTGCACAAACTGATATTGAAGAACAGTGTATATAATACAGTACTTATGTTTAAAAATCGAAACCACGTGGAGGGAGGGGTGTATGTTCTAAAAGGTCTGGAAGAAACTTACCAGGTAATAATAAAGTACCCTTGGGAAAAGGAATATGGTAAAAGATGACATGCATACATAAGTTTTAATGACTTACATTATTTTAAAAACTGAAAAATAGTTCACACTGTCCTTATAAGATAGGGAGTGTTAGCCACCACTACCAGTGATAGTTTCCTACCTTCCATCAAGGTGGTGATTGGAAACTGAAACCACTATCCTACAAACGTACCCTACAAACACAACCATGACTATAAGAAAGTTATCATAAAACCGGAGAAGGTCCAAGGAAAGGCAGCTAAAAAGATCAAGACAACGCGGAGCCTGCCATGTGAGGAAAATCTAAAGGATCAGGATTCCTCATCTGAGAAGAGTAAGGCAACAACTGTAGTCACTTTGAAGTATGGCCAATGCAGTAAATGGTATGGGCAAGAACAAGGTGATTACACCTTGTCCACAAAGCCAGCATAAGAGGAGACCCCCTAAGACACCTGGGGACCAGTTTAGGATAGACAGGAAATCACTCACTTTAGGGAGACAACTTGGAAAGTGCTCTACGCATGTGATGAGGAAGAGGAAGTTCAAGAGCAGACACAGAGAACGCAGACAATGGTGTTACCGTGAGTGGGGGACAATGTGGTCCTCAGAAGGAGGGCGATGGCAGCAGTGACCATGGCTCCTTTTAGCTTTTAGCTACCCCACCTTGGCCACTCTCCCTTTCCTCACCATAAGCCTTTGCTTCCCTGAGATGACCCTAGTGAGTCACTGCTCCTTGCAATTCAAAGAGCTCTAACTGAAATTGAAAATATGAATGAATCTACGAATATGGAACCTATTCATGAATAGGTTACATGAATTCAGGGATGGCAGAGCCATTGTGTTCCCAAGGCAGACAAAAAGCCTTTGCCAGTCTGTGTGGCCTCACCTACAAACCTCTTTAGCACCAGCATCCACTTGGAAATACTAAGGAGATATAATGTCACTTTCGATATCAGTCTGCAAGGAGATGCAAGGAGTAACAATACCTCCTCAGCATATCCAAAACAGATGCTGGCGCTAGAGGACCTGACACAGGGCAGCAGCTGCTGTGCGGACCTGGACGTAAGGCTGAACCCCGTCGTAGGGACCATCCAGTCAGCCTATGCACAGGCCTGAAACGTCAGGTAGCCTAGCAGACGAATGACACAGAGCTGTCCCTGACTGTGCAGGACAGGTTTGGAAAAGCGGGCTGGTTAAAACAGATTCTCCACTGTTAGGTTCCCTCTGCCTCTGAAAGGCCAAGTCAGTGGGCCACATTCTCTGCTGACTTACCAGGGTTTCCACTCCACAGGTAGTGGGGCCACAATGCCCTCCCTTGCCAGCCACATCAGTTCTGGTTCCTTGATGGGATCAATACCAATCTCTCTGGCAAACTCAAGAATTTCTGCAAGGAGAGGCAGAGGTGGGAAGGTAAGAGAGATGGGGGGTAAGGGGGGCAAAAAGAAGAAAAAAAAATCACAATCAATATTTTCTCTACTTTCCTTTTACTTTCCAAATTATCTTCAGTAAGAAAACATTATTTCTTTAAATATAAATAATAAACATATATAACTATTTCCTTACACTGCCATTTATAAATGGTACACTTGAATCTAGGCATGCTATCTCCATACTACGAGAGTATAATCGTTCTCTCTTTGCCCTTCCTTTTGCTTACCCTGCTGTGACAATGGGTCTGGTCATCACCTGTGGCGTATGTACCATGCTCTGTAAATCTATATCTTGCTCTTGCCCTATAATCCTGTCTTTCTCTCCTCAATAAACCACATTTTTGTGCTTGTCTAAAAAAAAAAAATGTAATCTAAGCCTGGCACAGTGGTTTGCACCTATAATTCCAGCTACTCAGTAGGCTGAGACAGGAGGATTGCTTGAGCCAAGGAGTTCGAGGCTGCGGTGAGCTACGATTGCACCACTACATTCCACCCTGGGCAACAGAGCAAGGCTCCATCTCAGGGGGAAAAAAAGAGAGAAAGAGAAAGGGAAAAGGAATATAATCTGAATGCAAGTATAAAAAAAAGCAAAAAAAATAAAACCAAGACTTCATCGTGGCAGGGGCCTCAGGAAGAACCCCGACGGCCATAGCCAGAACCATGCAGGACGAGTGCAGCCTTACTGGAAAGATGTCAGCTCTCCCAAGATTTGCAAAAGCTTGGTGTAAAAGCACTTGCCATTCAATCAACAAGAATGTACTGACTATGCTCCTTGATGACCTTGCAAACATACAAAGAGAGTAGGACCCAGGTGATACATGCCGTAATGGAGACATGTCCCATGTGCTGTGGGAGCAGAGAGAAGGCAGTGACTGGTTCTGCCTAGAGGCAGGGAGCTATCTGAGCTGAGAAAGTGGATGAAGCTAAGGCAGACTTCTTCACCACCTACTGAAACCTCTCTTCCATGATCAATTTTGCTACATATTATGGACTCCAATACTTTTGTTGTACTTTCTGGAATCAAGCATTTAGAAGAGCTCCTTTGCCAGAGAACTGAAGGAACAGGAAAGATAGATGTACTGAGTCAAGAGCTATCTCATATAGAGGGAAAAAGACAAATGAGATGACCATTGGAACATGTCACCAGAGCCCCCAGGAATGATGAAATAAACAAGGGACATCAATGCTTAAGCTGGTAATAGCCAGGACAGAAAGGCATCACCAACATGAGTTATCTCAGTAGAAAATTTAGAGATTAACATACTTGAGGACTAAGAAAGAAAAAAACACCTTTTCAAAGGACCAGCTGGAATTTGGTTGGCCAGGGAATAATTTGTACACAAATTTCACAAATATTTTTGAGTGTCTCCTATGTACTAGTCACTATGTGCCAAGAATAAGAAAAACACAGTGGCCACTCTTATGGAACTTACTTTCTAGCAAAAGAAATAGCCAGCAAAGAAGCGAACAGATAAAGAATCAAAGCATCTGATAAATGCAATGAAGGAAATAAATGAGATATGACTTACAGAATGTCAAGGTGGAGGGACATTCCTCTAGAAAGGATGCTCAAGGAAAGCCTCTCAGCAATGCTGACACTTAACTGAAACCCACAGGAGACAAAGAAGCCAGCGTGCAGAGCACTGAGGAAAGAACATTCAGACTTAAGAAGAGCAGGTACAAAGGACCTGTGGCAAGAAGCAGGTTGGCCCATTTGGGGACTGTCAGAAAGCCAATGGTATTGGCAGAGTGTGCCTGGTGAGCAGGGCCAGGTCACATGGAGTCCTGCAATCCCATCAAGGGTGTTGAGTATATGGAAGGGTATTAAAAGCCGAGGCCTGCCAGGCGTGGTGAATCACGCCTGTAATCCTAGCACTCTGGGAGGCCGAGGCGGGAGGATCGCTCAAGGTCAGGAGTCGGAAACCAGCGTGAGCAAGAGCGAGACCCTGTCTCTACTAAAAATAGAAAGAAATTAATTGGCCAACTAAAAACATATAGGAAAAATTAGCCAGGCATGGTGGCGCATGCCTGTAGTCCCAGCTACTCGGGAGGCTGAGGCAGAAGGATCGCTTCAGCCCAGGACTTTGAGGTTGCTGTGAGCTAGGCTGACGCCACAGCACTCTAGCCCAGGCAACAGAGTGAGACTCTGTCTCAGAAAAAAA
>CAUYRT010054108.1:0-28894 GCA_963574885.1 Lepilemur ruficaudatus
CAACTAAAAATATATGTAAAAAATTAGCCGGGCATGGTGGCACATGCCTGTAGTCCCAGCTACTCGGGAGGCTGAGGCAGAAGGATCGCTTGAGCCCAGGAGTTTGAGGTTGCTGTGAGCTAGGCTGACGCCACGGCACTCTGGCCAGGGCAGAGTGAGACTCTGTCTCAAAAAAAAAAAAAAACCAAACAAAAAACAGATGGTAAACTCTGACTAATGTTTTTGTGTAATTAATATTAATAAGATGTAATATATGGCTTTTATTCTTTCATCTGGTAATGCAATGATTTATACTAATAAATTCTCTAATGTTAACCCATGCTTGAGGATAAGCCCTCAAAATTGATCATGATTTTTAATGCATTTCTAGATTCAGTTTGCTAATATTTTATTTTATTTTTTTGTCTTTATTGAAGTGTAATTTACATATCATGTCTTTACTTTAAAATGGTTGTATAAAAGACAGACAAAAACAAGTATTGGTGAGGATGTGGAGAAACTGAAACACTGCTGATAAGAACGTAAATGGTGCGGTTGCTTTGGAAAGCAGTTGGGTGTTTCTTCAAAAAGTTAAATATAGAATTGTCATATGATCCAGCAATTGCACTCCTAATTATATACTTAAGAGAATTGAAAACATAGGTTCAAACAAATACGTGTACATGAATGGTCATAGCACCATTATTCATAAAATTCAAATAGTAATAATTGAAACAACCCAAAAGTCCATCAACTTACAAATGAATAAACAGAATGGACCATATCAATACAATGGAATATTATTTGACCATAAAAGGAAGGAAGTACTGGTATATGGTACAGTATGTATGAGTCTTGAAAACATTATGCTCGGTGAAAGAAGACAGTCACGAAAGGCCACATGAATGTCCAGAACAGGTAGATTCATAGAGACAAAAAACAGATTCATGGTTATTAGGAGCTGGGAGAGGAGAGAATGGGGTATTTTTGCAGGGTTATGAAAATGTTCTGGAATTAGATCATAGTGATTGTGGCACAATCTTGCAAACACACACAAAAAATCACTAAATTGTACTTTGTTAAATGGTGAATTTTATAGCATGTGAATTATATTTCAATAAAAAATAGACAAAAGATTTGAACAGATACTTCACCAAAGAGATTATATATACGGAAAATAAGCACATGAAAATATGTTTAACATATTAGGGAAATGTGAATTAAAACCACGTTGCCAAGAGGAACCCAAGCAGACATGATGACTAAATGTAATATGGTATCTGGGATGGAATCCTGGAACAGAAAAACGACTACAGGCAAAAACTAAGGAAAGTTGAATAAACTATGGACCTTAGTTAATAATAATGTATTAATATTCACTAATTATGACAAGTGTACCAAACTAGTATAAGATGTCAAAAAGGGTTAGTCGTCTTTTTGGGATGGTGGACCTAGTCCATTAATATATCTTGATTGTGATGAGTCTATACATCTGTTAAAATTCATAGAAATGTACAACAAAAATAATTCTACTGAATGTCAATTTAAAAAATAAAATTTTAAAAATGACTTGGAAGAATTGGAGAGCAATCAAGAGCCATTTGGCCCTTTAAAGAAGAGAACTATACTGAATGAGGTCCAGGTTTCCAAAGCTTCTTCCTTAGGGAACCCCCTAGTCTTCACAGCGTGGGGCGCTGGAACTCATGTAGAAAACCACGGACTTCGTGGCTTAGATATCAGTAGATAAAGTTCAGGGTTTCCAGAACAACGGTAACTTGATGGAGGATATCCCAGGAAGGAGGGATCTTCAGAGATGGGATCTCCAAAACCTACACAAGAAATCCCTTCAAATCCTTGGACAACCCCTTACTACAAATCCACTGGGTGAGACTCCAAGTAGAAAGCAATAGCTGAAGGGCAGGGGGGAAAGAGCAGATATTTCAATTGCTGCCTACTCCAAAGGAGACAGAATTTGTAATTTCATTTCCACAAATTTAAAAGGGTTTGGTAAATGCCTTGGAGTATCCACTGAAATTCCCTAAGAGTCATACCTTAGAAGACGACATCCAAGGACTAAGGAATTCACCCTAATAACAAAGGTGAAATTTAAACAGAATCATCATAAAAAAGAGTTAAATCATGACTCCAGACTGGGGTTGGTGGCTAATGCCTGTAACCCTAGCACTCTGGGAGGCCAAGGCAGGAGGAACACTTGAGCTCAGGAGTTTGAGACCAGCCTGAGCAAGAGCAAGACCCTGTCTACATAAAAATAGAGAAAACGAGCCAGTTGTAGTGGCAGATGCCACCCAGTTACTCAGGAGGCTGAAGCAGGAGTTTGAGGTTGCTGTGAGCTAGGCTGATGCCATGGCATTCTAGCCTGGGTGACAGAGCAAGACTCATCTCAAAAATAAATAAATATTTTTAGGGATATATGCACGGGGATGAAAAATATAAAGAAAGGCACAGGAAAACAATGGTTGTATCTGGGGAAGGAGATGGAAAAACTGTACAAAAAAATCAGTAAAGTCATAGATGATCTGAACATTATCAACCACACCCTAATCTGGAAAACAAACATTTTCAAGCACACATGGTATGTTCACCAGCGTAGACCGAATGTTACTCCGTAAAGCAAGCCTCAGTAAATGGAAAGAGATTGGAGCCATACACTGTGTGTTCTCTGACCACAGTCTGGTGGGGATGAGGCGTCTGAGTGCCCAGAGGCCAGGGAGGGAGAAGAGCCCGTGCAGAGAGCAGGCACAGGCAGGGTTGGGTGGGGGCGGGGGGGGGATGAACACCAGGAGGAGGGGAGAGAGGACGGGTGAGGCCACCAGTCCCCTACCTGGACCCCAGCCTCACAGACTCTGGCTTCTCAGCTGCCCCCAGAGCCACTGGGAGGAGGGATAGCTACTGTCAGACTGGCTTGGGCAGTGGTGACAAAAGGGCCAGAGGGCTTCCTGCTTGGCCCTTTTATCTGCCTGAGGGATAGGTAGCTTGTCCTTCTTGCTCTGGACACAGAAGAATATCTAGCAAGGTGTGCGGCGTGGCCTGGGGTGAGCTGCCGGGGGTGGGGACTCAGATTCAGGTCGGATCACTGTCCAGAGAGAGAAGGGGTAACCAAAGGCTCTGTAAGGGAAGGAAGAGCCCAATCGGGGTGCCGGAACTGCTCACTCTACACCGGCAGGGAGCCCCGACTCTTATTTTGGCTGAAGGTGGCCAGCTAGGAGCAGTGAGCCCAAAGCCTACCTTCCACAGAGACACGCTTTGTCCAAGGGCTAGACTGGCGGGTGAGGGCAGGAGGCGGAAGTTCAGGCCAGACCGTAGCCATAGCCAAGGGCTGCCATGCTGGCCCCACAGGCCTGTGCTCGAGGACAGGACCCCACTGGTTGAGGTCCTGCGTGGCCTGTCACCCCCACACCTAGTTACAGGGCCACCCTCACCACTTTGTCCTCCTGAGGGGCCCCAGTGGGGTGGGCAGCATTGTCACGCCAGGTCCCCCAAGCTTGGGACGCTCTGTTCTCTGGGCTCTTACAGCTCCAGGGCCTGACTCTTTTCTTACAAAGAAAATGATGGCTTGGCTCAATGAAAGCCAAGGAGAAGGGTGGCTGTTTCTCCAGGCCAGAGAGGATGCAGGAGTCGGCACTTCCTGGTGGTGGGGCCTGGGGAGGGGTCTCCTGTGCTGGCAGCATGAGAGAGGCAGTACTGTACAGTAGCTAGGGACATGGGCACTGGAACCAGACCACCAGGGCTTGAATCCTGGTCCTGCCACTTATGAGCTTGTAACCTTGGCAACCCCTCCAAGCCTTACTTTCCTCATCTGTAAAATGGAAATGATAACTGTGTCTGCTTCATGACATTATTGGTAGGGCTGCATGGGTCTTTAGTGCAGTTTCTGGCAATAGTCATGGATGGAGCACCACGTGTGGACCTAGAACTCCTATCCGAAGGGGCATCTCCTCGTTCAGACCCCGACTAACAGTGCAGAGGCCCAGCTGACAGCGGCGAGGTGCCTCCCTACCTCTGCCGACACTGGGGAACTTCCGGAGGGAGAGTTGGGAGTGGTGCCCTGCTCCCCAGTGCCTTTCCAGCTGGGCGATTCCCTGAGAGCTCTGGGGCAGGGGTCACAGGGAGGCCACCAGCTTCTGAGGGCCCATTGTTCTTCTCCTCTGAGCTGAGGAAGATGTATTCTCCCCACCCCTCCTCCCAGCACCTAAATCTGCAAGCTCAGGGAGCAGCCCTTAAATAAACAAACCTTGTTCCTCTAGCCTTAGCCAGCCCACAGAGAGCTCCCAGAGCCTCACAATGGTCCTGTGATTCCCAACCACCTCCCAGCTTATTGTCCCTAGCTCACAGATGAGGAAGTTGAGGCCTAGAGAGAGGAAGTGGCTTATTTGATGTCCCATATAGAGAGGTGGCACGGACGGGGCTAGGTCTCCCAGTCCTGTGTCTGGCATCCTAGTGCAGACTCATGGGCGCACCAAACGCACAGCCACGCGCCAACGTGCACACAGCCCCGCAGGCAGAGTGCGGAGCCTGAGGGAGACAGCAGAGAGGCAGAGTGGCCTCCGTCCTCAGTGGCCAGGTGGTGATGGCTGGGTTTGTTTACTTCCCCTAGATTAGCTTCACGTCCCAGGTCACTGGAGAAGACCTCAGCTCATCTTGTCTTCTCCCCAGGCGGGGTGCCTGACGCCTCAGCAGGGGACAGAACAGTCCGCCCTCTTCCCCAGCTGTAACCCCTGCTTGGTGGGTATGGGGGGTGGAGGACCCAAAGGAAGCAGGACCCAAGGTGTCCTCCTTACCTGGTGGATGGTAGGAGGGCATGAACGAAAGCTAAAGGGTGTTCACACGACTGGGTCCTCCCTGCGGCCTTCTGAGATGGAAATGGGGTGGCCTGAGCCAGGGCAACCAACTGTCTGGGCCCTCCTGGGTTCCTGGATGAGAAGTTTTCAATTTTAGAATAATGGAAAGTCGCAGGCAGACTAGGATGTGTTGGTCACCTGAGTCTTCCACAGCTGCCAGTCTGAGAAAATGACTCACTGAGTAACCAGCAGAGGCTACTATGGACTGGGGCCAGGAGGGAAAGGAAGAGTCAGGGATGGCAGAGAAACAGGTGAGCCACAAAACGGCTGGCGCTCTGCCCTGTGGGTTTGGGCAGCTCTGCTCCTCACTGGTATACTGGTCCTTCCTACCCAACTCACATCCATTAAAGTCAACCCCTCTTGCTTCCAACAAAGATGCCCAGAGCCCTGGGGAGGGGGATCACTTTCTGTTCCCAGTTCCTCCACCAGCCTTGGAGAGCCCGGTGCCCACAGGCCCTGCCTTTACCCCCTTTCCCAGGCAATGGGGCCATCCTCCCACATCCCAAAAGACTTCTGTACCCAGTAGTTAGGAGAAGCCTGAATTAAATGGATTTCTCATTTTCTTATAAAGGAAAAGAGGTAAGACAAGTGACTGATGTTTAGTACAAAGGGCACCGGACAGAGTCAAGCAGGCACACACGAGCTGTGTGTACCTCAGTGATGTATAACCTCTCTGAACCTCAGTTTCCTTATCCTGAAAATGGGCATACTGTACCGATCTTGTGATTGTAGTAAGGATCGAATGAGAGGCTGCTCAACAAATGTTTGCCGCTGAGGTTGTTGGAGAGGACTTTCTCCACCCAGACTTCAGAGGAGATGCCTGTCCTGGATACAGATCTCACCCAGGTTTCCCCGTTTCTTCAGGTTTTCTGCTCAACCCAGGTATCAGCTGACACCCAGTCCGGGTGTTGCCTCTAGCAGGATTGGCATGATGGGAAATGGCTGAGAAGGGGATCTGGGCAGGGAGAGGGAAAGAGAATGGAGAGCTGGAATTTGAGATAAGAAGACAAAGTTGGATGGGAAGGAAGTACCAATTGCTGGAAACTGAGTGGTGTTCAGGGGTGTCTCAGGGCAGGATGTATCTGCGGTGTCCAGGTCTCTGGAGTCCCTTTTAAGTACAGGAGGCAAGTGTGTGGCAGTGAAGCCATTCCACCCTGGGCTTAGCCCCAAGCCAGGTCTCCCTGAGCCCTCGGTTGACCATCTGACCCTGTGAGCAGAAGGACCTGAGCCTGTCTGTGCAAATGCCCAGCGGTTTGGTCGCTTTCTCCTCCCAGGCCCTGACTGGGGCAGGCAGCACCATTAAGATCTTCCTCCCTGAAGCTTTCCTGGGTCAGCACTTCGAGGTTGTGCAGTTGGAGGGCGCCGAACCTGAGCCGGGAGATCTCTTCCTGTTCAGGCTGATATCTCCCAAAGGACGCGGGCGTGGCACCCACGTGGGTGTATACTGTAGCCATGGAGAAGTCATTCACTTTGAGGGTGGGTGCCTCCAACTGAAACACAGCCCCAAGTCTGCCAAGAGAGGCTGCCCAGCCAAGCCACTCCCCACCAGTGGGCTGCATACCGGGGCTCGGGGTGCAGGTCTCTGAAGATAGGGGCTTTGGGGCACACAGGGTTAGGAAAAGACGGTGCAGGATCCCGGGGTATGGTACATAAGCCTGGCTCTGATCCGCCCCCATCTGGCGAGCTCCGCAGGCAAGAATCAAGAAGGCCAGGGCCTGCACACGCGTTTCCGGCCTCCTGGGAAGGCAGACAAGGCGGCGTTGACCGCGTGGTCCTGGAGCACCGCGTGCGCAAAGCCATGGACGTGGACCCACCACCCTATCGCCCCATGCGCAGTGACTATGTGCACTTTTCACTGCGCCTGCTCGGCCAGCCCCCGGCCTGGACTCCCTGCAAACAGAGGAGAGCTCCAGCAGCTCAGTGAGCGTGGCCCAGCTACCCGCGCAGGACCCCACCCACCTCTGGAGCCGACTAACCAACACGCCTAAGCAACCGGCTTCTGCAAAATCCAGGCCCTCCTCTCCTCACACAGGCCACGTTCCTCCAAATTCAAGATTGGCTGTACTCTGGCGGGCCCAAAGCTACCAGAACCAAGTAGACCTGCCACTGGTTGCGTTCCACCCCTCTGAAAACCTTTTGGCCCCAAGCCAGGAAGGCCTCGGGCTGCTTACTGCAGCCTGCCAAACTCTAAACCAGGGTCCAGCCCTCTCCTCTGCCGGGTCAAGCCCTGTTCTCATTCCCCCAATAGAACCTTCCTGCTGAGCCAAGCTCAGCCTTTTTAGGCCTGCCCATTCCTACTCAGGCCCACTAATTCTAGCCAACGCAGGCTTTGGGATCCTAGTCTGCAGATCAACGCTGAGGCCTTGTGGACTCTTCCACTCCCCAGGCCCCGCCAGGAGACTCCAGCTACCCAACCTGATGCCCCAAACTCAGGCGCAACTAGATCCCACCTCTTCCCCTAGCCCCGTTTACTACTTTCCCTCTGATCCAGGCCTTCCTTCCTCGGGCCTTGGGGTAGGGGTCCCCGGGCCTGAAGACCCCTTCAGGCTGTGGGAGCTGAACTGGAGGCCTCATATGACCCAGGAGTTCTGGTGGTCGCAGCAGGCCCTTTGCCTTCCTTCCTAGGTGTTGGTGGACGTGGGCATGACCCTGAATTAGGCATAGACGTTGGGGGTTCAGAAAGATTCATTACACTATTTTCCAAATTTTAATTAGATGTTCATGGCCCTCTCTATCCTGTCCTCCATCTCTCTAAGCCTCTAAGGCAGCGGTCCCCAACCTTTTTGGCACGCAGGACAGGTTTCATGGAAGACAATTTTTCCATGGATGGGGCGGGGAATGGTTTTAGAATGATTCAAGTGCAACCGCGTTTATTGTGCAGTCAGACCTCTCTGCTAATGATAATCTGTATTTGCAGCTGCTCCCCAGCACTAGCATCACCACCTCACTCCACCTCAGATCATCAGGCATTAGATTCTCATAGGGAGCCGCAACCCAGATCCCTCCATGCGCAGTTTACAGTGGGGTCCACGCTCCTGTGAGAATCTAACACCCCTGCAGATCTGACAGGAGGCGGAGCTCAGCCGTGATGCCAGCGATGGGAGCGGCTGTAAATATAGGTGAAGCTTCGCTTGCCTGCTGCTCACCTCCTGCTGTGCGGCCGGTTCGAACAGGCCACGGACCAGGATCGGGCCGCAGCCCAGAGGTTTGGGACCACAGCTCTGAGGGCTCCTCGGCGCTCCTGGACGCCCCACCTTCCTTAAATGCCACCACCTCCAGGAAGCCTCTTGGCTTCCCCCTGAAAACTAAATGTTGCAAGAAAGGTGGTGCAGGAAAGGGAGTGTCCTTAGATCTCTGAGGCCGGTCTTCAGGCCCGGGGACCCCTTTCCGCCCCAGGCGCCCCAGCCTGCGGACACAGCCCCTCTGCGCAGGGGCGAGCGGCGCCCCTGGAGGTCGTTGCGCCGAGGCCAGGTGGGCGAGGGCGGGCAGGTGTGTTGCATCCCTGGGAAGGCTGTCCCGTCACCAGTGCGGCCGCCGGGTGCGTCAGGTCCTTTCAAAGGGCAGGAGCCGTCCTTAAGAAGGGGGACTTCCGAGGGCGGGGCCAGCCCTGCCGCGCCGCCCCGTCGCCCCCCGCGGACACGCCCCGCGGCCGGCGCCTTTAAGAGCCTCGGCGCGGCCCTGATTGATAAATCCGCGCGCAGCCTCCGCCCGCGCCCGAGCCCGCGCCCGGTCCACGGCCCCCATGTCGGCCGCGCCCGCCTACAGCGAAGACAAGGGCGGCTCTGCCGGCCCCGGGGAGCCTGAGTACGGCCACGACCCCGCGAGCGGCGGCATCTTCTCCTCCGACTACAAGCGGTGAGGCCCGGCCGCGCGGGCACCATGGACAGCGCCCGGCCGCGCGGCCCCGGCCCCGGCCGGCCCGGGAGGGCGGAGGCCGGGGTGGGGGGTGGGGATGGGCGGGCCAGCCCGCAACCCCCCGGGCCCAGGGGTTTCCCGGGTTGGCGGCGCCGGATTACCGGGCCCCAGGCTTTGTTCGCGCTGGGCGGGTCGGCTCCCGCAAAACGGGGGGAGGGGCCCGAGTCGGCGGGCTCGACTCTGAGCCTGGAGCCTCCCCAGGAAGGCGGGCCCTGGACGGGGATGCAGAACCTCCCGGGCCTGGGCGCCGCCAGGAATTCACTTCCCTCGGTTCTGGTCCCCACCGCCCGTCTGGCCCTCCCCACGTTGCCCTGTAATTCAGCCCTGCCTTAACGTGCCCCAACCTTTGACTCATTCGTGTTTGTTCCTTCATTTGTTTATTCGTAAATTCTGCAACAAGCGTTTGTTAGGGGCGACAGTGTCAGGTCCCGTGCTAGTCACAGACTACAGCTGTGAACAGGAGACCGTCCTTGTCCTCCAGGGAGACGCACAGGTGAAGCAGCAGCCAGCGACAGTTCCGTGTAGGAGGGGCAGCGGGAGGGGGGCCAGGGAGACAGGAGCGTGAGGGGTGTTCCAGCCAGAGGAAAGGGCTTGCGGGAAGCTTGAGAGCCAGGCCACAGGTTTTGCAGTGGAGCCAGAATCACGGCACAGGCCACCGAGTGCCAGAAGTGAGGGTGGGGAGGACTGCTGACGGCTTCTAAACAGGTGACACCATCAGATTTGTGTTTTTAAAGGATCACAGGCTGGATTGTGGGGAAGAGATTGGAGGTGAGCTGGACTGAGCAAGAGACAAGTGAGGGGGTGTTGAAGTTAACAGGCAGGGGCGTGATGGTGGCTAGATTGGAGGGGGGGCAGCGGTTTTTAGGGCTTCTGAGGAGGTGGAAGCCACAGATATGATGGGTAATTGGATGTGGGGAGTGGGGCCAAGAGGGAGGGGCTGGGAGAGAGAAGGATGACACTCAGGTTATTAGTTCCTGCAGCTGGATGGATATGGTGCTGTTCAGTGTGATTAGAAATGAAAGTATCCCAAGCAAACTTGTGGAAAATAATGTTGAGCCCAGTTTTGGACATGCTGAGATTGTAAACTCTGAGGGCATTCAAGTCTAGCGGGTAGCTGGATATTAAGATTTGGATTCCAGAAGACATCAGGGAATTGTTGACATATATCATATATCCGTTAGTTGAAGCCACAGAAGGAAGTGAAGATAACCCAAGGAGAGGGTACAGAATGAGTTCCAACAGGCGCAAGTCAGAATGCTGAGGACACAACGTCAGGGGTGACCAGAGAGCAAAAGGAGAGTGTTTCAAAGTGCCTGAGAAGTGAACCAAAAGGCAGGAAGAAAATAAAATGTGATTTCAAGAAGGAAATGGCATCAAGGCCCATCAAAGTCAAATCGAACAAGGAAAGAAGTTCATGACCATTGTTGGCAAAGAGGAGGTCAGCTCCTTCCCACTCCACTCTCTACCCCCTGCCCTGGGAGACCGGTTCTGGCAAAGCGAGGAGAACAGGCGCTAATTATTTCCCCCCCAACATTCTATTATGGATGATTTTAAACATATAGAAAAATCGAACGAATACTATTAATACAATGAATACGTGTGTATCAGCCACGTAGATCCAGCCATCATGGACATCACGCCATGTTTGCTTTATCTAACTGTCCAGACGTATTTTTGGCTGAATTGTGTAAATTACAGAGATCATGACCCTTCAGCCCTGAATTCTAAATGGCATCTAAAGCCAGTCTGAAGTGAATAAAGGAACAAATGGAGGTAAATAGGTAAAACACAACGAATGGGAATTTTGCTTTCAAGAAGTTTGACTGCAAAGGGGAGAGAGGGAAAGAATTGCTGGAGGAGAACATCCGTTCAAAGAGTTTTATTTAATTGTTATTTGTGTTTGTTATTAGGATGGGAGAGCCTAGAGCATGTTTAACTGCTCATGGGCAGGAGCCAGGAGTGGGGGAGAGGCTGAACGGAGCACAGGAGGTGCAGGCCCCTGAGTGACAGGCGGGAGGGAGAGCTGGGTTTGAGGACTGGCCCCGGTGCAAAGGGGACCAGCTCTGCCCAGAGGGAGGAGGCAGGAGAGGAGAGTGTAGACGCAGGTGAATCTGAGTCTGGGGCAAGGAGCTACAGGGGATTTCATGTAAAGCCTTTCCTCTGTGAGAAGCAGGTAGTGAAGCTGCAGGAGCAAGGGCAAGGCTGGGTTGGGGACCTGAGGGCCGGAGGCTTTGAAATATGGGAACTAAAGCGAGCCCTGGCAGGGCAGGGGCGTTGGAGGGCGGTGGGACACGGGGCCAAGGATTGAGTGAGAGCCGTTGGAGGGACAGGCCTGGGGGCCTAGGTGGACCCAGGGGTCCTCCAGTGGGGAGGGAGTAGAGAGAAGAGAAGGCTGATAGGAAGGACAAAGTCGAGGATTGGCTCTGGAGGGGCAGGTGAGGATCAAGAGGCTTGGGGGCGGAGTGAGAAGCGGGCATGTAAGATTTCCCGGGAGGCCGAGGTCCAGCTGTGGCTGCGGGATTGGTGGTGAAGAGGCATTCCTCACCTCTCTGTCAGCTCCACTGACTGCCTGGTGCCCTGCCCAGAGATTGGGGGTGGGCTTAGTCCACAGTCTGCACCCTTTGCTCCTCCTGAGGCCTTGTCTCTGAGCAGTGAAGAGGAAACCAGAGCCTCCCTCCCTGCCAGTGTCTGGTTACTGAGTTTCGGGGGCGGGCCGTCTGGTGACAGTGACAAGCAACCCCAGCGTCCTGGCCAGCTCAGCCCCATCCTGGAGCAGGACCTGATGCCCAATGCAGCGATTCCTGCAGCTCCCGGGGTCTGTGGTGAGGCCAGGGGCCAGAGGGGCCTGCGGGGCCGATCAGGAGGCTGCCAGCCCTGTGCTGGCACCGGAAGGCGGCCCCCCGCCCTGGTACCAGGCCTTGCAGCCTGAGGAGCTTCGGTGGCTGCAGGCCTCTGAGGAAGACACAACCCCAGAAGCGTCCTTGGAAGGACCTTGCCCAGAGGCTGGCCAGAGCCAGAGCCAGCCACTACGGTACAGGGGGACCCTCAGGGCCCCACCCCGGCCTGACATCTGGAAAGGCCAGGCAGGGCAGCTGCACTCCCAGCCCCTACCCTTCAGGTCCCACCTCCTCAGGTGGAAGCCTGGGCTGACATTCAGGGTGCAGGCTGGGCGGGAAGGGTGGGCGGGGCGTAGTGTGGGCTAAGGGTGCGAGTGGGGGAGATGAGGAGCTCGACTCCCTGGGGGCTCTGAGGGGAGGAGGATACTGGAACACTTGAGGGTGGAGGCCCCACTTTGACCTGTTCCTGCCCGCGGGCCCTGGCTAGAGTGGGCTCTGGGTGAGTTTGGGGATAGGATAAAGCACAGGTGGAGTTTGTCCAGCCTCTCCCTGGCCAGGGTTCGGGCAGGGAGGTGTGTATCTGGGGTAGTGAACACGACTGGCCGCAGACACCACGCTTGACCACATGGCTGGCTCCGGCCATCCGCAGGAGAGTCTCTCGGGCCAGGCTGGGCCAGGGGTCAGGTCAGGGTGGGCGCCCTGTAAGGAGATCTGACGGTGGGAGATGCATGTTTCAGGCGTCAGGGTGTTGCTATGTCTCTCTCTTCCTCTGCCTCTTGGGAACATACGCCACTGGAGTGAGGACGAGGGACCCAGGGTGGGCTCCAGGCGGGTGCCTGTGTCAGCCAGTCTGCCAGTCAGCCCTGCCTGCGCTGTCTGCTCTACACCCCACAACCCCTCCCCTCGCTCCATCCCCTTCTTCAAGGGCCGGGGATGTGCGCGCTGGGTTGGGCGTGTGCATTTGACAGGGGCCTGTGGCATTCGTGGGTGTGGTGAGGACACCCGTGTGTGAGGGGTCAGCCCTGGGGAGCACCCAGCGTTAAAGGAGACCGGGCAAGCTCTGGCCACCTCCCACGGAAGCCCACGGGAGAGTCACCCCAGGCGACCCCTCAGAAGGAGGTCAGGATCCCCAGGTTTGGATGGATTTGCTCTGGAAGCCTAAATTTATCATCACAAATATAAAATAGGAGTCCATTAGGCACTTTGGCGAATGAGACTAGCGTGGCCAAGTTTTGTCAAAGTTTTGTGTGTGTTGTAGGTGCAATTGTGCCGTGTGGGACATGTGTGTCTATGTGAGGGTGTGGGCGAGCGTGGAGAGGTCTCGTGGCAATGTCTGTCTGTCGGATCTGTGGGTGTAGGTGAGGTGTGGGGGTGTCTAGGTGGGGTGTATGTGTGGAGGGTGTTTCTGAGGAGATGTCTATATGTGGGGAGTGTGAGTTTCTCTGGGTGTGTGTGCAGGTTTATGTACAGACTGTGTGTCTGTGGGAGCTGTAGGTGTCTGTGGGGGAACAGGCGTGTCTGTGGTCCACGTGGGGGGTGCCAGTGCGTAGGCATCTGTAGGGTGCACATGGAGGGTCCTGGGGTGCAGTGGTGCGTGTTTGTGTGTTAGGAAAGCCCTGTCATTCTTCCCAGACCTTCGGGGCTGCCCAGGCCCAGTCGAATGGTCTGTACCTCTGTCCACGCCCCAGCTGTCCCGAGCTCAAGGCAGAGGGTGCCTTCCTACCCTCTGCGCAACAGACGGCCTGGCCTGTGTTTGGGAGGGTGACAAGGTACTTGTCTTCTGGCCTTGGCTTGGCAGTGGGAGAGAAGGTGTCCTCTCGCCCCAGGTGGGGGAGGTTTAGAGTAACGTGACAGCTGGATGTCACTTCTTCTGCCCTCACCTGACGGCTAGCAAGAGCCTCTGCGTTCGGGAAGGCGTCATCTTTCTACTTCGCTTTCCTTCGAAGCGTCTTCAGGAAAGACAGTTTGTGAACTTCTTGGGACGACTTCTTAGTGCCCCTTCCGTCCTTTCTTATTGACTGCCGGGCACTCACATGTCTGCAGCCTGGTGTGTTACGTCCGCTCTTCCCCTCTCTTCGTCGTCTGTCACTCGTTTCTCAGCATCAGCAGCTGTCACATTCGCCTGCTTATGGCTGTGATCATGCTCTCCCTCTCCTAACACCGCCACCCCCACTTTCTGGTTTTCTGTGGTTTCTAAATGTTTCACGTCTGTGACTAACTTCGCACACTGCTTTTTAATTTCTACCATTGGTGGTACTTCTCGAGGCTGGGTTCTTGCACGGGGTCAATAGCTGTGGGTTGTCAGGGTGCTATCAGAGTGTCACCTGGGAGTGCAGGGCCCACACACAGCTGCTCACCACATTGCGGCATTGTCTTGGCAACATATGAGCTCATCAGTTGTCACACCACTCTGTCAACATATATGGATGCTTTTTTTCAACGATTTATTCACATTCTCTGATCACTTCTTGACCACCAACTCCATGTCCTCTGAGTATGCTTAGGCAGGTTAAGGCACAAGCGCCGAGGAATACCAGCCCATGCTCCACTCGCTGAATGGGGAGCAGCAGCTCAGGGGCAAGCAGACGGCAGATGGGCTTGTCAGAGCCCTGACAGTAAATGCTGGACATGGACCTTATAAATTTATATCAGTTCTTTATCTGTTTTGAATATGAAACTTTTATTTACCATATCCCCAAATATTTTGCCTTTTCTTGCTGTTATGGGCTGAATTGTGTCCCTGCAAAATTACTTTGTTGAAGTCCTAACCCCCAGTACCTCAGAATGTTACCTTATTTGGAGATGGGGTCTATAACGAGGTGATTAAGTTGAAATGAGTCTTTACTGTGAGTCCTAATCCGACATGACTGATTGCCCTATAGGCAGAGGCAACCTGGTCACAGGCCACACCAGGGGAAGCTATGTGAAGACACAGGGAGACGACTTGTAAGAGACGGGAAAAAACAAAGCACAATTGTCCTGCTCTCGTACACACCACTCACCAGAGAACACTTCATTTCTGGTCTCCGAAATGTGTGGGGGCTTCTCCCCACCACGAACCTGTTCTCCAGTGGACACCCTCTAGGCATCCTCTCACTTAGGTCAGTCTACCTGGAGACGGTGTCAGATCACAGAGGTTGAGGGCTCGTCCGTACCACCAGACTGCGCCCACTTGTTGCAGATGCCAAGTGCAAGTAGTAGGCTGTCTGTCACCTCTACTTCTGACCAACCAGCTGTAAATCAGGGGTTCCCATGACCCCTGGCTTGAGTTCAACTCTGTGAGTGGCTCATAGAACTCAGGGAAACTTTACTTATGTTTACGCAGTTTTATTATAAAGGATGATATTCTATAAAGAGTACAGATGGACAGCAAGGTGTAAGAGACACACAGGACAAGGCATGTGGGAAGGGGTGCAGAGCCTCTGTGCCCTCTCTGGTGTGCCACTTTCCAGGCACCTCCATGGTTCAGCAATCTGGAAGCTCCTTTTGGGATTTTACAGGGGCTTCATTTCATAGGCATGAGTGATGACATCATTGCTGATAACTCAACCTTTAGCCCCACTCCCCCATCCCTGGAGGTCAGACGGTGGGGCTACAAATTCCAACCTTCTAACAACAAAAGATGCCCTGGCCTGGGTGTGCTGGCTCACGCCTGTAATCCTAGCCTTTTGGGAGGCTAAGGCAGGAGGATCATTTGAGACTAGGAGTTCAAGACCAGACTGGGCAATAGCAAAACCTCGTCTCTACAAAAAATAAAAAAAATTAGCTGGGCATGGTGGCACACACCTTTAGCCCTCGCTACCCGGGAGGCTGAGGCAGGAGGATCGCTTGATCCCCGGAGTTCGAGCTTCCAGTGAACTATGATCACACCACTGTATTCCAACCTGGGTGATGGCAAGACCCTGTCTCTAAAAAGTAAAGTAAAATAAAATAAAAAGTGCTCCTGTCACCCAGGGTCCAAGGGATTTAGGAGCTATGTGTCAGGAACAAGGGTCAAAGACTTAATATTAGAACAAAAGGTTCTCCTAGTCCCCCTATCTCCAAGGGTTTTAGGGCTCTAGGAACTCTGTCTCAGGAACCAGAGGCAGTGACCAAATATGTATTTTTCCACAATATCACAAGGGCCATCTCCAAGCTGAGGAGAACGGCTTCAGAAGAAACCAATCCTGCCCACACCTTGATCTCAGACTCAACCTCAAACCACCGTCTGTGGTACTTTGTTATGGTGGCTCTAGAAAATTAATACAGTTACCTTATTTTTGTTTCTTAAATTTAGTTTTTTTAGTTTTTTATATGCCTAAGTTTTAAAAAATTAAACCTAGCCATCCTGTTACTAATAATTTTATAACTTTAAAAATAAAAATTTCCCCTTCTTCTGTATTTAAAAATACGTTAACTATTAAGCAAATGTGGGATTTATTTTGATGTGAAACATATGTAAAAATATAATTTTTTGCTGTAGAAGTTGTCCCAACAGCATTTATTTAAAGGAAGAAAAGGTTCTTTCACTAGAACTTCGAGGAGTTGTTTGTTCCTAATGTATCAACTTAGACTTATGGAATCCCCCCATGACCTCTGACCTTCTATTTTTAACCCGGTATACAGCTGTTACCATTGTCTTGTGTTTTATGTTTTGAACTCCAATAGGGTGAGTTGTCTGTCGTCATTGTCTTCTTTTCGCAAAAATATTCTTTGGAGTTCTTACCTACCGATTTTTTTTCTCGGATGAATTTTGCTGTCATTTCACAAGGTTTAACAAAATGCTCCCTTTGAAATTTCAGTGGACTGAGATTGCATGAGATCTGTGTATTGGCTTTGGCTTAGGCACCACCCTTATTCCGCTCAGCCAAGTGCAGAAGATCATTTATTCAAATCTTTATTTCTCCTACTATTTCTCAAGGGTTTTATAACTTCCTTGAATGACTGTTGAATGGTGAGTGACAGTCGGGTCTTTGTTGCAAGGACAATGTGGCGTCTCTGGGACCTGTCCAGTCCTTGGAATCAGTTTAGTCAGTGAGGTCAGGACATGGAAACGCACTCGGTGCAGGGCAAGGGCGTCCTGCTCTTGTCTTGACACCCACGACCTTTCCGCTGTGCTTCTCACCCATCTGCCTGACGGTGTTTTCTGAGCAGCGTCCATATGTACCCACCCCTCACCTTCCTCTCCTCTCCTGGCCTATGTCCCTGCCCGTGTTAGTTTCCTACTCTGCTGTAACAGAGTACACAAATGGGGTTTCTTAGAACAACAGAAATGTATTGTCCCACAGTTCAGGAGGCCAGAAGTCTGAAATCAAGGAGTTGGCAGGGCCGTGCTCCCTCTGAAACCGGCAGGGGGTCCTTCCCTGCCCCTTCCTGGCTTCTGGTGGTTTGCAGCAGCCTTTGGCATTCCCTGGCTTGCAGATGCATCTCTCCAATCCTCTGTCTGCATGTGGCTTTCTCCCTGTGTCTGTCTCTTCACAGGGCTGTGTTCTAGTAAGAAATCAGACACGTATGGGATTAGGGACCCACCCTACTACAGTGTGACCTCATTGAACTTAACTAATTACGTCGGCAACAACCCTATTTCCAAATAAGGTCACATTCTGAGGGATTAGGACTTCAACATAGCTTTTTTGGGGGGACAACCCATAATACTGGCCGGCCAACATGTTTCTCTTAAGCCCGAGTCCCCTGATCTGCACTGTATCCCCTTCCTCCCAGCTCTGGTCCCTCCCCTCTGGTTGGGTCCTGCCTGCACCTTCCCTGCCCGTGTCCCTGCCCATGTCCCTTCTTTCTGCCTGGACCTTCCTGATGGGTGCCCCACCCCCACCCCCATGCTCTCTGCTGACCTCTGGTGCTGCCCACCAGGCATGACGACCTGAAGGAGATGCTGGACACCAACAAGGACTCCCTCAAGCTGGAGGCCATGAAGAGGATTGTGGCGGTGAGAGGGGAGGGGGGGCTCCCTCCGGGAGGGGCCTGGGTGTGCAGGGACAGCTGTCCTTGGCTTCTCACGGACCTGCCCCTGATCAGTGCTAGGCCGCCTCCCCTCTCCTTCCCCTACCTTGACCCCTACCCAGATGATCGCCCGAGGGAAGAATGCGTCAGACCTGTTTCCAGCCGTGGTGAAGAACGTGGCCTGTAAGAACATAGAGGTGAGCACTGCCCGGCGAGGGAGCTCTCACCCCGCCTCTGCCAGGGCTAAGCTCAAGCCGGGTTGGGGTGAGGAAGGAAATGCTAAATGATTCAGCCCATGGGGGCCCAATCTGCTCAGAAATCTCCCTGATCCAGAAGACACTGTTTTCATGTCTCTGAGTTGGATGTGGATCAGGGTAAAGGACCCAAGAGACACTGGGGGCTGCTCTCCTCACAACTGGAAAAATTTGTCCCCAGGGGCCCCGGGCAGTGGGGGCACCAGCCTTTGCCAAGAAACCTTCTGCTGAGAACCTGCTATCCCCCAGGTGAAGAAGCTCGTATACGTGTACCTGGTGCGCTACGCGGAGGAGCAGCAAGACCTGGCCCTGCTGTCCATCTCTACCTTCCAACGTGGCCTAAAGGTCAGAGGTCTCAGTTTGCCTCCCAGGGCCTGGGTCTCGTTGGCACCGTATGGCAGGAGGGGGTCCAGGGAGAGGCCGTGAGCACGGGAGCAGGCCCTGCAGGCCCCTTCCTGCCTGTCTAAAGTTGGGGGTCAGAGTTAGAGGAGAGGCCAGCCAGGCCTTCAGAGAGTAGCAGCCAGGCTCAGACGGGCATAAGAGATGCCCCTTCTGCTCTGAGGAGCCGGTGGTGATGACCACCTCAGGTAGGAACCACCTGAGCCCTGACAGTGGACAGTCTTTAACAGTGGAGAGCTCCTCAGCCCTCACCCCTGTGTCCATACAGTGTGACTTGTGGTCCAGTAGTGGCCTGAATCCCCCATGCTATTCTTACCTTTTATCTTGCCCAAGACCTATAGTTGTATTCACGTGCGGTAGGTGCATGCTTTCTGGTAGTCTAATACACCTTGAGGGTAAAGTGAGCAGTATCGATGCCATTCTACTTGCTCTCCATCCAGATTTTTCCGCTCCGATTACAACCATCAGCTCCCCTATTCTTCCCACACTTTTAGTTCAAATTCCTGTGAGAGGGATCCTAACAGGTCCAGCTCATCGTTTCATATCCAGCAATTCTGTAGGTTGCAGGGCAGACCGAGAATTGACTGCCCAAATCCAGGGCTCACCCCTTCTTCATTCCGCTATGGTCAGGAGGAGGGGCTGACAGAGTCTGCTTCTTTGGGGTCAGGTAGAAAGCACGATCACTTGTGTTAATAGGTACAATTCATTAATGTAGCGCATACCTGGGTGTCTCTGTGCCACGCATTGTGCCAGGTGCTTTGTGTAAGTCAAAACCATGGGATCCATCTCAGGCAACTAATCTTTGGGTTGAATCGGGGTTAAATCATTTTATAAAAGCTATTCTGGAATGGCTGCACAGATTTTACATTTACCTATAGTTTCTACAATCTGCTCCTTTTCCCCTTTTAGAAAACCAGAGCTCATGTAGTCCCAGTCAAGGCAGTGATTTCTCTAGAAGAGTGGTTAGCAAACTTTCTCTAAAGTAACAAATAGTATTTTAGGTTCTGTAGGCCATACAGTCTCAACTATGCAACTACTCAGTTTTGCCCTTGTGGTGCAAAAGCCGCCATAAACAAAGTGGGCATGGCTGTGTGCCAGTAAAGCTATAAAACATAGGCAGCAGGCTGGGCACAGTGGCTCACACCTGTAATCCTAGCACTTTGGGAGGCCGAGGCGGGAGGATTGCTTGAAGCCAGGACTTCAAGACAAACCTGGGCAACATAGCAAGACCCTGTTTCTACAAAAAATGAAAAAAAAAATTAGGTGGGTGTGATGGGGCATACCTGTAGTTATAGCTACTCAAGAGGCTGAGCCCAAAGGATTGCTTGAGGCCAGGAGTTTGAGGTCTATGATTTGTGACTACGTACTGTATTCCAGCCTGGGTGACAAAGCAAGATCCTGTCTTAAAAAAATAAATAAGGCAGCACACAGATTTGGCCTGAGGGCTGCAGTGTGCCAACCTTTGCCCTCGACCATCTCTGACAGGCTGTCTCCAATGATAGAGACTTCACCCCCTCATAAAGCAACTTGCTGCATCTTAAGACAACTACAACTATTAATATCTGTTTTTTTAATGATTACATTGTGTTGAAATTCCATAGCTACAATTTTTTTAAAGTTTATTTCGTATTTATAAAAGGCATAAAGAATAATATAATGAACATCTGTATATTCAGCATAAGAAATGAAACATTTATCAAACAGCCAAAGCTTATGTATGTTCCCCTGTTTATCATTCATAAGTGTGTATTTATTCTTTTACTACTTATTTACATATTCCTAAACAATATAAAATATTGTTTTGTAAGTGGTATCATATTATATATGTGTTCCTCTACAACTTGTTTTCTTTTTTGTTGTTGTTACTAGTTTTTGGCCTCTTCTGCACATTGGAACCTGTCATTTCAATGCAGCCTTCTCTCTTCTTTTTATCAGCCCAGCGTGAGGCCATGTCTACTTTGTTAGCAGACCACTCATGGGGCCAATCTGGTTGAAGCAGATAATCTAGGTCTCCTTATAGCCTGTCTTTGTGCAGCTGATCCCTTGAATTCCCTGTGAAACCCTACTGTGTTTCATGTTATTGGTTTAACATAGGGTCCAAGCCAGGGTGATTCTGAATCTTAATTTGGTCCCCTCTGACTTTATGTCTTCTTCCGAGATACTGATAAACTGTTCAGACCAAGGCAACAGACTTCGAGTCCTGAAGCATAGCATGTTTCCAGGTTAACACTGATGTGTTAATAAGCCTTCTCCAAGTGCAACATTTTACCAACTTGTGCATCTACCTAACTGTACAGGCAGCTGGCTTTTCCCCATCTTGTTAGGAAGGATCTTATTCAATAGCAAAAAAAGAAAAAAAAAATTAACACCTTTCATGTGCAAAGAGCTGTGAGTGGTAAGGAGATAAAATAGACAAGAATTCTGCTCTGCATGCATATTAGGCAAAACAAAAGGCCTACTTCAAAAATGGCAATGCAGAAAATGCTATAAGACTCCCACAAACACCTTGCGGAAATCAAGATACATAGTACTAATATCCACCATCCTAGTCACCCTATCAAAAAGGAAAACAGATTTTTTTTGGTGACTTCATGAGAATCTGTAATCATTTTCAAATAAAACATTAACCACAAAAACGGGAAACAGGTTTTAGCAGTTGATGTGACAAGATTTATCTCTAAGAAAATACAGACTCCCCTTTAAATAAGAGCTTCTTAACCCATATATTTAAAAACCAATTCCAGAATTTTGCCAGGGATTCCCATCAATCTTACCTGTAATTGTGTGGACCTTCTGTTTCTCCGTTTTAGAAAATAAGAGTAACATCTGTCCTTCTTTAGTGTTCTGGCTTCCCTCCCATTGTCCATCATTCTCCAGAATTAATAGTCTTATTATTTAAGAAATGCATTTCATAAGGCTATGGATAGTTGATTCTTCTCATTCCTCTAATGGATCTGGGCAATGTAGATTGAGGTTGGGAGGCTGAGGTGGAAGGATTGCTTGAGGCTGGGAAGGAGTTCAACACCAGCCTGAGCAAGAGCGAGACCCTGTCTCTACAAAAAATAGGAAAATTAGCCAGGTGTGGTGGTGCACACCTGTAGTTCCAGCTGCTCAGGAGGCTGAGGCAGGAGGATTACTTGAGCCAAGGAGTTTGAGGTTGCTGTGAGCTATGATGATGCCACTACACTCTAGTCTGGGTGACAGAATGAGACCCTGTCGCAAAAAAAAAAAAAAAAATGTGATTCATGGGAGGAGGTCAAATATCAACATTAACAGGAATTTGGAAGAAGTTGATTTCAACCTTCAAGGATGACTCTGAATGGTTCAAGACTTCAGTGGAGGAAGTGACTCCAGCTGTGGTGGAAACAGCAAGAGGACTAGAAGTGGAGCCTGAAGATGTGACTGAATTGCTGCAGTCCTTTGATAAAACTTGAACAGATGGGGAGTTGCTTCTTCAGGATGAGCAAAGAAAGTGGTTTCTTGAGATGGAGTCTACTCCTGGTGAAGATGCTGTGAACATTGTTGAAATAATAACACAGGATTTGGAATGTCCCATCCGCTTAGTTGTTAAAGCAGTGGCAAGGTTTGAGGATTGACACCAGTTTTGAAAAAGTTCTGCTGGGGGTAAAATGCTGTCAAAGAGTATTGCATGCTACAGAGAAATCTTTTGTGAAAGGAAGAGTCAATTGACATGGCCAACTTCATTGTCCTATTTTAAGGAAGTGCCACAGCCTTCAGCAACCTTCAGCAACCACCACCCTGATCACTCAGCAGCTGTTAACATAGAGGCTAAGACCCTCCACCAGGAAAAAGATTGTGACTCGCTGAAGGCGCATATGATTGTTAGCATTTTTTTAGCAATATTCTTTAAGGAATGTTCATTGTTTTTTTAGAGGTAATGCTATTGTATGCAAAAGACTACAGTCTATTGTAAAGATAACTTCTATGTGTACTGGAAAACCAAGAAGTTTGTGTGACTTGCTTAGTTCAATACTTAAACCTGCAATATCTCCAAAGTATGCCTGTAATTTATAGCTGCTGCTGCTGCTAGTAGGAAGACAGTCCTAAGGTCATGGTGACAATACATTGTGTCTAATGTTTATAGGATGTAATAGGAGTTAAGAGGAGGGGCGTACTCACTGACTCTGTTATAAACACTGTGGAAGAAGAGGAGCTTTTGAGCGATTGCGGGGAGAGAGGGATGCAAGGATGAACTCTTTGGAATGGAGACCATCTTGCATCTGGTGGACTGTCACCTCAGGCATAGACACAGAGACACCCTCCCCCCAACTCCTAAGGAACAGGAGGTATTTCAGGTGTTTCAGGACCTTTAGGTGTTCTGAATATTTTTCAGTCTTTGTGAAAGTGCAGCTGCCCATTGCAATACCTATTCAGGTGTCAGATTTCTGCAGCCAGAGCCAAGAGTCAATGTCCCCCAGGGTAGCCAGCACTGGCACATTATCTAGGCTCAGGTCAGGAGTCAGGGAAGCAAGAGCTGGTGGTAGCTGGGGACAGTGACTTCCAAAGTTGTGGCCTTCCCCATCAGGGCACCTGGTGCCCTCTCATGGCTCTGCCTACACCTCTGCTCCTAGGACCCCAACCAGCTGATCCGTGCCAGTGCCCTCCGCGTCCTCTCTAGCATCCGCGTGCCCATCATAGTGCCCATCATGATGCTAGCCATCAAGGAAGCCGCCTCAGACATGTCACCCTATGTGCGGAAAACAGCTGCCCATGCCATCCCTAAACTCTACAGGTATGCCCCACGCCCTCGGGGGGCTGGTTCCTAAGACCCCAATGCTCCCCTGGCCTCTCTCAAGTCTTGCAGGCTGCTCCTCAGAGGGTTTAAAACAGTTTGGGAACTGACAGATGGAGGACCACGGAGGTGGGGCTCACACCTCTTTATGAGTAGGGTTGGGGGGCAGGAGGTGAGCATGGCTTGGGCAGACGCTGGGAAGGCTGGTGGGGGTCAACTTCCCCTCCCGAATTCCTCCTCAGTTTGGACTCTGACCAGAAGGATCAGCTGATAGAAGTCATTGAGAAGCTTCTGGCAGACAAGACCACGGTGCGTGTATATGGGCACACCGGGATGGGTGGTGACGGAAGTGGACTTCAGTCCTCCATGGTCACCCTCTCTTGGCTTTGTCCATTCCCCAGCTGGTGGCGGGCAGTGTGGTGATGGCCTTCGAGGAGGTTTGCCCAGAGCGCATCGACCTGATACACAAAAACTACCGGAAACTCTGCAACCTGCTCATCGACGTGGAGGAGTGGGGCCAGGTGGTCATCATCAGCATGCTCACGCGCTACGCCCGCACGCAGTTCCTGAGCCCCACCCAGAACGTAAGTGGGCCCTGTCCCCGGGAGGAGCGGCGCCCGGCGCGGCGCCCACGCCCATCTGTGTCTCCAGGAATCCCTGCTGGAGGAGAACCCGGAGAAAGCCTTCTACGGCTCGGAGGAGGACGAGGCCAAGGGTGCGGGGTCGGAGGAGGCGGCGGCCTCGACCCTGCCCGCCCGGAAGCCCTACGTCATGGACCCCGACCACCGGCTGCTGCTACGCAACACGAAGCCGCTGCTGCAGAGCCGCAGTGCCGCCGTGGTTATGGCGGTGGCGCAGCTCTACTTCCACCTGGCGCCCAAGGCCGAGGTGGGCGTCATTGCCAAGGCGCTGGTGCGCCTGCTGCGCAGCCACAGGTGGGGCCCGCCCCGGGCTGCTCTGGCCCCGCCCCCGCCTCGCGTTCCCCGCCCCCGCCTCCGCCTCGCGTTTCCCCGGCCGCGGCCCCGCCCCCGCTTCGCGTTCCCCGCCCCCGGCCCCACCTCCCTCCTCACCATACACCTACCTGCCTCCGTCGTGTCCTCTCCTCCCAACTGTTTGCTCCACCGCTCTTCCCCTCACCCGTTGCCCCTGCCCCAACCGAGGGGCCCAGGGACTTCTGACCGGTCCTCTCCGCAGTGAGGTGCAGTATGTCGTGCTGCAGAACGTGGCCACCATGTCCATCAAGCGCCGGGTGAGCATGCGAGCACGCCTGCCCTCGCTGCCCCGGCCGGCTCTTGCGGGCTCTGGGCGCTGTTGGGGCCGTTCCGGGTGGAGGAAAGGCAAGATGGACAAACACCTGGCTGTGCAGAGCATGGGAACGGGAGACCCCAAATACAGGCGGGGAGCAGGGCCTGGATCCTGAAGGGCCGCTGCAGGGGTGCCCAGTGAATAAAGAGCCGGTCAGATCTGAGACGGGGAGGGAGGACTTGACTGGAGGACAGTGGTGAGGAGAGGAAGGATCCTGGGCCCTGGACCAGCAGAGGAGGGTGGCTGTGGAGGAGAGGCAGTCCCGGGGCTGCGGTGGAGCTGCGTGGCGCTGCCTCTCTCGTGCAGGGTATGTTTGAGCCCTACCTGAAGAGCTTCTACATCAGGTCCACCGACCCCACCCAGATCAAGATCCTGAAGGTGAGTGATGGACGGAAGTGCACGCAGCGCTCCCACTCCCTTCCGCACACCCACTCCAACAACTCCCAGAGGCCCCCTTGGTGCCTGTTTCTGAGCCCATGGCTGCCCCAGCTGGAGCTGTGTGTCTAGGGAGCCGGGCCAATGAGAGTGGGGGCCAGGTAACTGCCCTTTGGTACCTGGCATACACCTGCCACTCTTCATGTATGAAGTAACTTGACTTTCATAATAACTCCAGGAAGCGTAAATTATTTCCATTGTATGAAAATGCAGATTCAGGAAAGCGAGGTAACTACCTCAAGGTCACACAACTCTGCTGACGCCAAGGTTCATGCTTTTCCCACTGCAGCTCTCTTTTCCCCAGCCTGGTGTTACGGCTCCCTCCCACCTGCCCCTCAGGCTTTAGTGCAAACACTCGCAGACAGGAAGGGTGGCAGGAGCCCATGCTCCCACTCCACTCCTGCGCTGCTCCCTCTTTGTTGAGTGACTCCTTCGGCAACAGTTAATCCTCCCAACCCCTCTGAACATCCACTGGGTATCAGCCATGCTGCTGCACCTGAACCAGCGGTCCCCAGGGACTGGTTTCATGGAAGACAATTTTTCCATGGACCGGGGGTGGCGTGTGGGGGTGCGGAGCTTAGCTGGTGATGCCCAGCCCGTTTCCTAACAGGCCATGGACCGGTACTAGGCCATGGCCTGGGGGTTGGGCACCGTAGATCTAGTGGTACAAGATGGAGCAAACTCATCGGGGACCTGTTCTCGTGGAGCTTACAGTCTGGTTAGGGGGAGCAGGAGACGTTAAGCAGCTCATCACAAAATAAATGTAAAAATCTGTTTATAAAATATGGTAAGAAGCCAGACTGGTGGCTCGTGCCTTTAATCCCAGCTACTTGGGAGGCTGAGGTGGGAGAATCGCTTGAGACCAGCCTGGGCAACACAGTGAGACCCTGTCTCTAACAAAATTTTAAAAATTTAAAAATTAAAAAAAACCAAAATATGGTAAGAAAGAGTGCAGAGCACTGTAACGGCATAAAATAGGGAAACCTCATCTAGTCTGGTGTCAGGGAAGTTTGCCTTGACGATATGAGGCTTGAGCTGAGGCCTGAGAACTGAGCATGAATTATGCAGGGATGGAGAAGAGAACCACTCCACACACAGGACACAGGAAGGGGCGTGGGACTGGCCCTAAGGGGCTAGAGGGTAAGTGGTAGGAGAGCAGAGGTAGACCATGGGCAGACCATTCAGGAACTTACCATGGTAAAAGTGCCGATCTCTATCCTAAAATCAATAGGAAGCTTTAAGTTTTCAATGGGGCCGACATAATCATACTCTAAGCACACTCTGTAGGGGATCCATTTTCGAGGCAAACTGGTCCTCTTGAGTTTCAGGCGAGTTTCATGACCCGTCAGTTCAGTCATTAGTCTAAGGATGGTGCAGGGCTGTCCTGAGGATCGTTTTCTGGTCTGTGAAGTGTACTTGGAAAGAAAGCGTAGAAAGCCCACTGACCACCCTGCCTGTTTTCTGCCTCTCCACCCATCCCTGCAGCTGGAGGTGCTGACCAACCTGGCCAATGAGACCAACATTCCTACTGTCCTACGGGAATTCCAGGTACAAGCCGGGGGTGGGGGCTGCTCCCCGCTGGATGGGCCCAGGAGAGCGGCCCTTCAGATCCCTGTGCTCAGTGAGAATTGCCCTGGTGGGTCAAACCTCCTTGTAAGAGCCCAAAGCTGGAGAAACCGTTATCTCAGTTTCCCTTCCAATGCCTTCTGCTGGCTTTGGGCCGAGGAGTCATTGGGTGTGGCGTGGAAGTGTCATTCCCTCCCCCAAAATTTAGTCTCTGGCATAATGAGTCATAAAATGAAGGCTCACAGCCTTCCTAAAGGTCACCCTCAAGCCTGCAGAGTCACCGAAGGGTCACCTCCTGCTAAGGGTTACTCTGTCGTGGTGTCTCACAGACCTACATTCGAAGCATGGACAAGGACTTTGTGGCAGCCACGATCCAGGCCATTGGACGCTGCGCAACTAACATCGGCCGAGTCCGTGACACCTGCCTCAACGGCCTGGTGCAGCTGCTGTCCAACCGCGATGGTCAGTGTTTGGCTGTCCGAGTGTCTGACCTTGGTGATCAGGGGTGCCTGCATGTCTGACTCCACTGGCCAGTGGGTGTCCACCTGTCTGTCTGGGCACAATGTGTGTCCATTGGTCTGTCTGCCTTGATTGGTGTCCAGGTGTCCTACACCTCCGAGGGCTGCTAGAGAAGTGCAGGGGGTTGAGGAAGAGATCCCAGGGTCTAGGGACATTGCAGATGTGTCCACCACCTGGATTTGGCCATCTGACTGTCCTGGGGTCCACACACTCATTTTCATTCCGTAGAGCTTGTGGTTGCAGAGTCAGTGGTCGTCATTAAGAAGTTGCTGCAGATGCAGCCGGCACAACATGGAGAGATCATCAAACACTTGGCAAAGCTCACGGACAACATCCAGGTGAGGGAGTAGCCACATGTTTCTTTTCTCACCTCAGTGTCCTCCCATGATTTTAAAACCTATAATTAAATACTCTAGCCTTATCAAAATCAACTTCCAAACCTTCCACATTGGCTCAGAAATGTCTTTAGATAGAAGGAGGAGAGTTACTGGACCATGTGACCCTGACATTGTTGCCCAAGATTTGCCTTCCCTTTGGGGACCGTTTGCTGAGCTCCGTGGCTTTTACTGCCACTCGTTTTCTCTCTGAAGCCAAGGATGGCTGACTGACAAATCCCGTGTTTTTCTGTTGCACTGCCCAGTTGAAACATCCAAAGAAGGTGTTCCTAAAGATTCAGGAAGAGTAACATGGCAGTAAAGTAGGGAGGGTACAATGAGTCCAGAAAATCAGTCTTTTAAGCCATGGCAGACTTTGGGGCTTGAAGGCTTTGCCCATGCTAACGAGCTCTAGGGAAGAGGAGAGATGCTGTCCAGGAAATGCCTACCGCCCCCCACTCCCATTTCCAGAGAACCCATAATACCACAGGCCAGCACAGGTGGGAGGAGTGCCATTTCCCTGGCAGTCCATGTTCCTACCCACGTCCGTTTACCCCAGTCCTAACTCGTTTCCCACACTGGCAGGTGCCCATGGCCCGAGCCAGCATCCTGTGGCTCATCGGGGAGTACTGTGAGCATGTCCCCAGGATTGCACCTGATGTCCTGAGAAAAATGGCCAAGTCATTCACAGCAGAAGAGGACATTGTCAAGCTGCAGATCATCAACCTAGCAGCCAAGCTCTACCTGACCAACTCCAAACAGGTAAAGATTGGCCAGGCATGGTGGCTCATGCCTGTAATCCAAGCACTTTGGGAGGCCAAGGCGGGAGGATCACTTGAGGCCAGGAGCTCAAGACCAGCCTAAGCAACACAGCAAGACCTTGTCTCTACAAAAAAATAAAACTGAAATAGAAAAGTGAGCCAGACATATTGGCGCGTGTCTGTAGTCCTAGCTGTTTGGGAGCCTGAGGCAGGAACTCCTGATCACTTCAGCCTAGGAGTTGGTTACTCCTAGGCTTACTGCAACCTATGACGATGCCACTGTACTCTAGCCTGGGCACCAGAATAAGACCCTGTCTGAAAAACAAACACGAAACAGGTAAAGATTGAGAGATGCCCTCCCCCAAAATCCTCCAGTCCCCAGAAACTGCCTAGACAGCGTTCTTTTGGCCCTCCCTCGGCAGGCCCTACCACCAGCTCCTCTTGCATAATGAAGAAATCCAGGCGAGTGTCTGGTCTGCCCAGGTAACCCATGCTACCCAGTGTCCTAAGCTATTCTGGGGACTCAGGTCCTGGTTAGGCTGGAAATCACTGTTGAAATGACTCTCCTGTGAGGCTGTGACCTCCAGTCTGCTAGTTGCAGTGTCCCTATCCGCCACCCTTGCAACACTAGAGCTGTGAGGAAGCACGTCTGGCTGGGGCTAAGGGAGGGCCTGCCGCTGCTGGGAGAGCACGTGCCCCAGGACACGTGGTCTGCGCAGCCTCTGAAAGCTTGGCGATGCTTGGCCAGTCTGTGCCAGCAACAAGGGGGCAAATCTCTGCTCGGGTTTGGGTTGTACTGATGGCCGTGGTCATTCTTAGGGTGAAAGGTTACCAGAGGTGCCGTAGCCAAGGATGAAGTGCATCTAAGCAGGAATATCCGGGTGTTAAGAACCTCTTGGGTGTCTGCATCCCCTGAGGTTGTTCCAAGAGATTCTCCTAAGAATAAAGTACAGTGTACAGAGCTTTTCGAGGTGTTGGGGACATTAACACCACGACCGTTT
>CAUYRT010054109.1:0-18274 GCA_963574885.1 Lepilemur ruficaudatus
ATTAGCTGGGCATGGTGGCGCATGCCTGTAGTCCCAGCTACTCGGGAGGCTGAGGCAGAAGGATCGCTTGAGCCCAGGAGTTTGAGGTTGCTGTGAGCTAGGCTGATGCCACAGCACTCTACAGCCCAGGCAACAGAGTGAAACTCTGTCTCAAAAAAAAAAGAAGATGCTGAAGCTTAGGAGGAAAGCTCTGAAGCTGAGTGGCTTTGGAGGTAGTTTAGGCTATTTGCAGATGCACCAGAAGTAAGAAGGGAAAGGTGGCAGAGAGAAGAAATGAGGCAGGTATGGTATGCTCAGAGACTGCATCCTAAAAGACAAGATATCAGAGGCTTAGGTGAATGGTGCTTAGTTACTGCTTGGAAAAATTTCTATAGTAATACCCCGACTAGAATATGCTGGATGTAAAAGAGAAATTAATTTCCAAGAGATACCTTTGGGAAAAAAGTGATGACAGAGCTGGGATTAAAGAAGTGTTGAAGAAAGTAGAATGCACTAACTATTATTCTTGAAAATGAATATATATCCTCACACATTACCGATATGATAATTTACTATGGTCTGGAGTGTGCAGGTAATGAAGGCATAGAAGAGTGACACACAGATATGAGGCAGACAGACAAGTGCTAGCCTGTAAAATACAGAAAACAACACACTCCTGCCACTGCTGCCAAGAGAGCTTAGCCTCATCCAACACAAAGGGGCCTTTCTGCTTGGCATATAGAATGGAAAAAAGGCCACTTTTTTTATTGCTAGAAGGGCCTGAGGCCATTAGTGCTTCAAGGGCCTTTTGTCTACTGAGAGGATGCCTTGATACAAGCCTGGGCAAACACTCTTGGCAGGCAGAATCTCCTCTATCAGTAGTACCCTATACCATAGTGGAGACAGGCAAGAGTCACTCTAGACTAAGGTTTCTCAGCCTCTGCACCAATGACATTTTAGATGAGATAATTCTTTGTTGTGGGCTGTCCCATGCATCATAAGATATTTAACAATATCTGTAATATCTGCTGGTCATGACAATCAAAACTCTCTCCAGATACTGCTGAATGTCCTCTTGGGGGCAAAATTGCCCCAACTGAGAACCTTTGCTCTAAACACTACATTAAGAGAGGCAGAGGGTCTCTATGGGGGCCAATGTACTGCAATGAGGATGGACTCTGGACTAATCAGCCCCTATACAGCTAAGCTGTAAAGGAAATGGATAATGGCTTCAGCATTTCAGACCAAACCTCGAGACAGTTTTTGTTTATTTTTATCCCTATATATCATTCCATTACGTAGACAGATGCTCTATCTAGGTAGGTCTTGGCAGTGTGGTGTCCACCCACAGTTGCTGTAGTCTAGACAAAATAAGCCAGGATGAGCCGTATCCTATATAACATCTGTATCTCATATAGCAACCCTGGGTTCCAACATGAATAGCTCACTCAACAGTCCAGTTGAAATATTAGGGTCACTTGTCCCTAAGGTTTAAGTACCTAAAAGTTAAAAAGTCTTATTCTGCTTTCTCATTCGAAAAGAGAAAATGGAGCCAGGCACAGTGCCTGTAGTCCCAGCTACTCGGGAGGCTGAGGCAGGAGAATCGCTTGAGCCCAGGAGTTTTAGGTCACTGTAAGCTAGGCTGACATCACAGCACTCTAGCCTGGTCAACAGAGGGAGACTCTGTCTTAAAAAAAAAAAAAAGAGAGAGAGAAAGATACATAAGGTGACTAATAGTGTAGTCTCCAATCTATTTAGTGATATAATCTTCCTGTAAAAAAAGCTTTGAGTACACATTGCCAATATATGTATATCTGTTTATAAATTAGATTCATATGCTAATATCAGGTATATTGTAAACATACATAAAAATCAAAGAATGAGACAAAATAAGTATAATATAAATAAAAGCTCTAGTAGCTTCTTAAAATGAATAAATGATAGCAACCACCTCTTATATATTCCATCAATATTTACATTATGTTTTCGCACTAACAGTATCACACTCATCCACACAGACTTCTTATAGAGGTAAAGGAAGAAGGTACAAAAAATTAGAAAGCACTTATGCATATCAGCAGAGAATCTCAGAAATTGATGTTCAGTTAGCTTATCAGAAAGTAAAGATATATCCTGGCCACTACACTATGCTTCACAGACAGGAAGGGGCCTTTTTGAAACATTTGAAAAAGATTTTTATGTAAAATGAGTAATACCTCCTTGTTTCATTCTGAGGTAACTACAAAAAATAAAGTTATTAAATCCCTGGTATTTTAGAACACTAGATTTTTATTGTAGAATGTATTAGAAAAAGCACTGCATTTGAAGCTGGAAGACTTTCATTTCTATCCTATCTGTCATGGACCAGCTTGGATAAATCACTTAACTATTAAGAATCTCAATTTCCGCTTCTGTAAAATATTCATTCTGCCATTTGACAAGCACTCATTGTGTACTAGTCCGTGCTAGGCATGGAAACAGAGCAGTGATCAAGAAAAAGATCCCTACTTTCATGTAGCTTACAATCTAGCAATATCTATCTCCTAGAGTTGTTGAATTAAATGAGTTTGTGTATTTGAAAATGCCTAAGATTTAATACAAACTCAGTAGTAACTGTTTCTTCATACATTCATTCAAAAAGGGGTAGATGTTAAGGACTGGTCAGAATCTGGGCAGACAGAGATGCAGGGACACCAGAGGAAAGGAGCATGAGCAAAGACACAGAACTATAAAGTGTGGAGTATACTCAGAAAACACTGACTCTTGTATGATGTCCAAGGGTTACGTACAGGGACAAGAAGAATGAGGTATTACTGAGGCCAAATGATAAAGGTCCTGAAAGCAGGTGTTCTCAAACTCCAAAATCATTTATTCATTAGGGGGAAAACAACAAATACTAAGCACCTACTATTTGCCAGGCACCATTCTAGGAGCTATAGGTACAACAGTACACAAAATAGTCACAGATCCATGGTGCTTATATTCTGGTGACAAGAGACAAAGTAAAAAAATAATTATATGTCAGATGGTGATAAGTACAATGAAGAAAAATTAAGCAATAAGAGGGTAAGAGGATAAAAAATAGTGCTATATTCTATTAGATCAGATCAGGGAAGCCCTCTGTGATAAGGTGATATTTGAGCAGAAAATGAAATCAAATGAAGGTGTAAGCCATGTGGATATTTGGGGGAAGGGCATACTAGACAGAAGGAACAGTAAATATTACTCCCTAGCAGCACTTGAGCTATAGTGATTCCTCCCCAAGGATGTGCCAGGGCAGATACTGGGCCTTGGCCGATCCTTTCTCTTGCCAGGGAAAGAAAGAAGTAACAGAAAATGGACTCTTGAATCAGTATCTCTTTCCCATAATGGACCTGTGGTACCTCCAGATGAAGCCCTCATCTACTTCTGTGGTTTCAAACGCACAACCCAAGAGAGCTATGTCTGGCAGGAGTTGCCAGTACCTTCTTTGCCTCTCCTTCACACAGCTGTTAGTCAGTTAGTTGGTCACTTGTTCAGCCTTCAGTCAGCTATTTGATCAGCTAGTCAGATACAGCACAATGGCTAAGAATGTGGGTTTCAGAACCAGGAGCCTTGGTTTGAATTTGGGATCTGCCATTTACCAGATGTACGACTATGAGCAAGTTACTTAACCTTTCTATGCCTCATTTATGTTACCTATAAAATGGTCAAAATTGGAGTTCTCACATCATAAAAGTATAGTAAAGCTATGGAAAGATCCTAGCATACAGTAAGTGCTAAAAAATATTACCTATTATTACTACCATTCATTTATTCATTCATTCACTGAGTTTTATTGGCTTCTACTCTAGCAGTTACTGGGTGAGTTACCAGCAAAGATGAATATGTATGATCTCTATCCTTAAAGGCTCTCTTCTAGACAGAGAGATACATAAGGAAATAAGTGAGTATAATCCAGAGTGGTAAGTACTAGGTCAGAGGCATATATACATAAGGTGATATGGGAGCACAGAGAAAGGAGTGACTGACTGACAGAGTGAGTCAGAAAAAGCATCACAAAGCCTAGCTTCTTATTTAGCTACTCTGGATAAGAGCACTCCAAGGAAGCTAAACACTCTCTAAAAGAGGCCCTTCCTAAAGATATTGTGTAGCCTGCAACCATGGTCTGTACCTGAGCAGTTTTTTTCCGGCTCCCACTAGGAGCTCTCATCTGGGCCTAGAATAAGGTAGAAGTCCTAGTGTTCTAATATGATGTCAATATCAAGCCCTGAACCATCACTGCAAAAATCATCTGGTCTAGGCCTCATGTGATAGATCCACTAAGCCATCAGGCAAAAACCAGATCTCCCAGGGCTCAACAGGACATGCTACTAAAAGACTATCTATCAAGCAACTACAAGACCAGCCAAGAACCAGGTCAGAAAAACAATGGCAGCATGGCTACAGAGTAGTAAGAGAGCCTAGGAGCTTTGAAATGTTGAGTGGGCCAGCCAGGCATGGTGGCTCATGCCTGAAATCCTAGCACTCTGGGAGGTCAAGGTGTGAGGATAGCTTGAGCTCAGGAGTTCGAGACCAGCCTGAGCAAGAGCAAGACCCCATCCCTACCAAAAAAAAAAAAAAAAAAAAAAAAGAAAAGAAAAGAAAAGAAAAGAAAAGCAAAGAAAAGAAAAGAAAAGAAAAAAGAAAAGAAAAAATTAGCTGGGCATGGTGGCACACATCTGTAATTCCAGCTACTTGGGAGAATGAGGCAGAAGGATTGCCTTGAGCCCAGAAGATTGAGGTTGTGGTGAGCTATGATGCTGCCATTGCACTCTACCTAGGGCAACCAAAAAAACAAAAGAATGTTGAGTGGGCCAAACAACTTGTATAAGATCATACATGGTACACCCAAAGACAAACTTTTGTCTCCTGCATCCCTACTCTGGGATAGGCCCTGTGCTAAGTGTTAGGCATCATATAAAATGCTGCCCTCAAGCAGTGTGACATGAAAATAAGCAAGGGAATAGATCATTGCAATCAGTGTGCTAAGTGCTATGATGAGATAAGCGTGGGAGACTGTGGGAACGTGGAAGAAGACACCTAATTTAGCCTGTGGTTTTCAGGGAAGACTTCTTAAAGAAGAGGATACTTAAATTCAGTCTGAATTGTGTAGCAGGATTTAAACAGATCAACAAAGGAGGAAGGACAGACAGAGGAAACAGCATATACGAAAGCATCAAGGGATAGAAAAGAATAACATACCCTAGGAACGGCTGATACATTAGTGCATTGACAGAAATGTGGTGAGGAATGGTAGAAAATAAGAAAATAAATAGATCAGAGAAATAAACATGGGCCTGCTATGCTAAACTCATCTAGCACAATACCTGGCATATAGAAGGTACTCAGTAAATTTTTTAACACAAGAATGTTTATATAAATTGTAGGAGAAAAACAGTACCTTTTGGAGCCAATACTACAGAAGTGGATAAGGAATGACAGAGAACTATAACATTAAAATATAAACAAACTTTCAGGATATAAAAAAATCATATTTTGATGTCTATTAATATGTACATAGTGATATTTTTCCCAAGTAAGGTAATTCATTTTGAGATTAGATGGACATTTGATTTAAATGGATCTGACAAACATCTCATAGATAAACATGAAAAAAAATCATTGACATTTTCTATAATAATTTCTTTCATCAACAACTACTAAGCTTTCAGTACCAAATTTTGTTGAGTCTCAAATGACACAGCAGTTGTGATCTAAGCGTATCGCTATTTCCACACAAACTCAAGTATTACCTGACTAATAGGAAAGCCAATATTTATTCTTCCAAAATAACAGATTATTACTATATCTATATATATTAGATTATTATATATAGTAATACTACATATATAGTATTACTATATATATAATTATATGGGAATTTATTTTATTTTATTTTATTTTATTTTTTATAGAGACAGAATCTTACTGTTACCTGGGCTGGAAGGCAGTGGGGATCATAGCTCACTACAGCCTTGAACTCCTGGGCTCAAGCAATCCTCCCTTCTCAGCCTCCTGAGTAGCTGGGACTACAGATATGTACCACACATCCAGCTAAACTTTTTGCATTTTTTTAGAGATGAGATCTCACTATGTTGTCCAGGCTGGTCTCCAACTCCTGGCCTCAAACAATCCTCCCACCTTGGCCTCCCAAGTTGCTGAGATTACAGGCACAAGCCATCACACCAGCTATAGGAATTTAGTTATAACATTTTTAGGAGTATCTTTATTTCTCCAGAAATATTTAAGAATATTTCTTCAACCCAGAAATTTTGTGTCATAGCATGTTTGTTTCATATGTTAAAAAAAAATGGAAAAACACTGAAAAATATAAGCAGAGAACTAGTTAGATCAGGAACAACTGAAGGACAGACTGCAGCAGAGCTAGGCTAGGCACAGAAGTACACTATGAATCACAATAGTCCAAGCAAAAGATGATTAAGCTGACACTTTTGCTTCAGGCCAAGATGAAGTACCAAAGATGGAATTTACCTTTGCTCCTGAAATCAATACACCAATCCAAAAAAAATACAACATACATGAAACAGTGGTTTTCAGGACATCAGCCTTATAAAGAACAGTGATCTTTGAGATGGGAAACAAATGAGGCAAGTCATACAATTGCCCCAACTTGTGGCCTTCAGAGAATTTCCAGGCCATGGTGTGGAAACTAATGTTGAGAGAGGGAAATGGAGATACATTATTATAAGGTTCTTAAATGTGACAAGGTAGTATGATACCTCTTGAAAATAGACTGTGATAAGTTAAAGATGCATATTTTATCTCCTAAAGCAACCACTAAAATAACAAAACAAAGTTATAGCTAATAAGCCAACAAAGAAGATAATATTGAATAATAAAAAATATTCAATCTAAAAGAAGATGGAAAAATGGAACAAAGAACAGTTGGGACAAGCAGAAAACAAACAGCAAGACAATGGACTCAAACCTAATCACATTAATAATCCCATTAAATATAAATGGTCTAACCAATGCAATTAACAGAGATTGTCAGATTACAAAAAAGTAAGACCCAACTACTGCTCCTATAAAAAATTCATTTTAGACATAAAAACATAAATAGATTAAAAGTAAGGAGATGGAAAAAGATATACCAAACTAAGAATAGTCAAAAGAAAGCTATATTTTTATCAAAGTAGATTTCAGATCAAAGAATATTACCAAGGATAAAGAAGGTCATTTAATAATGATGAAAGGATCAGTTAATCAAGAACATATAATAATTCTAAATCTTTACACATCTAGTAACAGAGCTTCAAAATATATGAAGCAAAAACTGCAACGAGAAATGAGCAAATACACAGTTATAGTTGGCAATGTAAATAGTCCTCTCTAATAATTGATAGAACAAGTAGGTAGAAAGATCAACAAAGATATAGTAGACTTGAACTCCATCAACTAACATGACCTGATTGACTTTTTTTGAGACAGGAGTCTCACTCTGTTGCCCTTGGTAGAGTACAGTAGTGTTATCATAGCTCACTGCAACCTCCAACTCCTGGGCCCAAGCAATCTTCCTGCCTCAGCTTCCCAAGTAGCTGGGACTACAGGCCCACACCACAATGCCTGGCTAAGTTTTCTATTTTTAGTAGAGATGGGGTCTCACTCTTGCTCCGGATGGTCTCAAACTCCTGAGCTCAAGCAATTTTCCTGCCTCGGCCTCCCAGAGTGCTAGGATTATAGGTGGGAGCCACCACACCTGGGGGTGAGGGCAGCCTTATTGGGGACTATGCCCCTACCTTGTAAAGTCTGCGCTAACTCTGGGTACTGAGTGACAGACTTACATGACATTCACTTACATGACATTCTTTCACTTTCTCTCTTTGCCTCATTTTCCTCATCCGTAAATGGAGATAACCAGGGTCTCCAAACTTCATAAGGTTTTGTGAGAAATAAATGAGTTAATATATGTAAAACTCTTAAGACAGTGCCTAGCACATATTAAACACCATATAAACGTTAGTGAAAGTAGTTTTAGAGTTGTTGTTGATGCTGTTTTTACTACTGAAGTCCAGAGCTGGCTAATGTAGAGATTAGAAGTCTTTCTTACAAGATCTAAATAACACAGAGAAAACACTGGCTCCCCACATTAGTCAGAAAATGTTAACAACACTAATCACACAGATGATACTGACATTAACCAGCTAATGTTCTGAATACAAATGACTACTGCTGATATCTACATCATCTAGCTAAACTCAGACTAGCCAGTTTGAGCTAGTGCCAGAATAGTACATGCTTTTTGTAGCTCTGGAAATCATCACTCCAGAGAGATTAGGAACCTTTCTCTGAAAAATGAAGCAAAATATTGGGAGGGAATAGGATTCCTTGAATCTGACAAACCACCAGGTAAGCAAATCCTAAAATGGTCACATATGTATCATTTATCATATCTTAGCTGTGAACTGCATCACTGTGCACTGAAATGTTTTTCTTTGCTAATGGATAATGGGGACTTCTTCTCCCCTTCAAAAAAAACCCCTCACTCCATTGTCTTCCATTTTCCTGTAATTTAGAATACACTGGAAGTATTCCAAATAGTTGCTGAAACCAGAAATAAAGTTCTTACCAGAAAGTTGCCTGGAGCTGTTTTCTAGCATTATGATTTAATCTCTCTGTTTCTGTCCTCTCACTTTCCCGTCCCAGATATTTTCTATGTGAGCTTTCAAAAAAGGCCAGAATGCTCCTCCCACCATCTTTCATTCTAAGGTCCTACTTTTAAAACCTACTCTTAAAAACCAGGCATCTTGCCCTCATGTTATTAGAGAAAAAGAATAAAACCAAAACTAAATGGTACTAATGAAAGATTTTTCCTGGCAGTGCTAATATAATTCCAAAGCTCATGTTACTGTTTCATCTTCATCAGTAGACAGTCCAAGTTGCTTAGGAGTTAGTAAAGCCCCTAAAAGGAACTGAGCTTCTAAAGATTTCCAGAAAGCTCTCCTCCTATAGCTGCCTAATGCTTCTTCTACATTGATAAAACATAGAGTTAACAAGAAGCATCAACCTGTCCATCCCAGAACCAGGATTAGAATCCAGGTTTTCCTGCTTCACATCTAATGCTCTCCATCTACATTATAAACGATCCCTTTCAGATCTAAAATTCTATGATTCTAGGTAAAAATTTAAGTAGAACTAGAAACTGCCTCATTCCTACCAACATTAGTCTTCTCTACCACCAGACCAGTGCTTCCAACCAAGATAGCATAGAAAAGCACTGACCTAGGGAGCAGAAGGCCCAGGCCTAAGTCCTGTCTCTACTAAATGCTTAACAATGAACAAGTAACTTAATAAATCTAGGCCTAAGTTTCTTCATCTGAAAGCCAGGAGCCCTGGTGGTCACTTATGTTTAACCCCTCTTAACATCAGAACTTATCCTAAGAGACCCTGGGAAGAGATCGCTTCCAAACTTGTTGGTATCAAAGGAAGCTCTAGCTACAGATATAAATGGAGAAGAAGCTAAAGCCCTGTTTTTCCCTTCCCTATTAAGTGTCACACAATTAGATATGCTCTTTCATTTGGAACTCTGAAGCAAATGCTCCAGAAAAAAATGGTAATCATGGTTTAGCAGTTTTACACAGATCTAAAGTTTTCATTAAGTTCAACATGGATCAGTGGAGTAATGTGATTGTTGAGGCACCAGTATCTAATTAGACTACATTAGCAGATGCACAGCATTCAGAAACAAAAAGTTGACTCTGTGATGATAAAACCACACTTGGAAGTCTGCGGCCAGCTCCAAGATCTAAGAAAGATATTAACAAAAGTGTCTATAGGCAGGAAATCAAGATGAGAAGGAGGCTGAAAAATAGATCTGCTTTGAAGAACTAGGGGTATTTAACTTGGAAAAGAGAAGACTCAGGAGAGAATCTATCTACATTCCCACCCAATCTTTGAATCATCTAGGACTCAGCAGAGCTGTGACTAAATGGAAAGGTAGAGAAGAAAGGGGCTGCTGAGAGATCAGCAAGCTCCCTATCTCTAGAGATGAAGCAGCAGAAGCTGGGAGATTCCTATGGGGGTACGGTAGGTGAGGGGTGAGGGTGTGAGGAGAGGGATGGGGATAAGACAGAATTCAAAAAGCACTCTAATGAAGAATAACTCCAATTCTGGAGAGCCTTCCCTCATGCCCAGCACAGTGACTATATTCAGTCTTATTTAGTGACTATATATAGAATCATTTCAATAATTTGCCCTTTACTAAGCATTTTATATTCATGCCCTTTTAAGGCCAAGTTGCTGCCCATCTTCTCTCTTTTCCAAACCTTTCTAGCAACTAGGATTGACAACTAGGCTCCCTATTACCTTCTGAGGACTTCCACGCCTTCCAAAGGTCCTCCACGCTGATGAGCTTATCCTCACCATGGAAGGTGCTGTGTTTCACTGTTGGGTCATGGTAATTGAGGTCTTCCCTCAGGAACTGCAAGGGAAAAGCACACAAGTCACAAGAGACACCTCACTGGGAGCTCGCCCACCAAGATCTCCACACAGGTCACCTGCCTCTAGCTATCCACAGCACATTCCATCTACCCAAGGCACAAGTGTATCACATCACTCACGTATCCTTCTATGTGCATATGTCTTAAAATCTTAGTTGTCACTGGACTACATTTTCCTTTTTGTTACATGTTACTTAAAAAAATAAATTAGAAATTCCTTCCTCATATTTTTTAATTATGGAAAGATAATAAATGATAGTTAACTGGAATTACATAAGCTAGAAGAGGAAAGAAAAAAAGGGAGGAAGAATTAACAATTTTTGAGTACTTATTTATACACTAAGCAATATCCTAAGAACTTCCACAACACTTTCTTATCTATTCTTCATAACCAATGAATTATCATACCTATTTTACAAATGAGAATAGTAATACTCTTAAAGAATGCAATATGCCCCAAATCATGTTAGATTTAGAAAGGTTAACTTGCTATGATGGTTTTAAAACATGTCCACAAATTCTTTGACAATCCTCCCATTAAAGATGGATTTCTCTCCCCTTGAAAACAGGCTAACATTAGTGACTCATCTTCTAACAAACAGAATGTGGCAGCAGTGATGTTCCATGACTCCCAAGGCTAAGTTAGAAAAGGCAATATGAATCCCACCTAGCTGTCCCTCTTTCGGGACACATGTCTAATGGGCTCTAAGCCAACATGTAAGAAGCCTGGCTGCTCTGATGCCACCACGCTGGAGAGATCATGTGGAAAGAGTATATAGAGATAGAGACAGATGTCTGAGCAGCCCCAGCTGTTTGAGTCTTCCAGCCCAGGAGTCAGACATGTGAGTGACTGAGACTCCAGGTGACTTCAGCCCCCAGCTTTCTAATCAGTTCATCTGCCACAAAGTGGACACAGATGAACTATGCCTACTGAGCCATGCCAACATTACAGATACAGGAACAAAATAAATGTTGTTGCTGTGTTAAGTCACTAAGTTTTGGAGAGGTTTTTATACAGATAACTGAAACACTTGTTGAAGGTTACAGCTGGTAAGTGATAAGAGTTAGTATTCCAACTGAAGATACCAGGCTTTAAAGCCCACATTTTTCCCCTGCACTGCATATAATGTCTCTTAATTACCTGGAATTTTTTTCCATAATACACTTATAAAAGAAAGAAGAAAAACAAATGAAATCAAAGCTTTTGAAAATTTAACTAATGATTAACTTTATAGATACTCATGCAGCTTGATCCTTAACATCATTTGTATGTACTAGACTAAACACTGATTCCTGACCAGGGCCAATATCTGTGTGGAGTTTGCACTCTCTCCTCATGTCTTCATGGGTTTTCACTGCCTCCAGTTTCCTCCAATATCCCAAAGATGTGCACATTAGGAGAACTGTCATGTCTAAATGGTCCCAGTCTGAGTGAGTGTGGTGTGTGTGTGAGTGCACCCTGCGATGGAATGGCATCCTGTCCAAGGTTGGTCCCTATCTTGCACCCTGAGCTGCTGGGATAGGCTCTTGCCACCTACAATCCTGAACGAGAATAAGCAGGTATAAAATTTTCTTACTTGTTTTGATTAATCTTTCTTGAATGTATGTATAGCTCACATTTATTTCAACATTTAATATTTCAAGTGTTTGGGTCTTTATTTTGAAGTTTGGTGATTTTTTTTTTTACTGGAAATATGCCACAGGGAATTTAAGCCTTATTTATATCAATGAGCCTATGGTGAAATTGGTTTAATTATATGTCATTTTGTTTAATGACTGGGATACATTTTTGAGAAACTGGTCATTGCGTGAACATCATAGAATGTACCTACACAAACCTAGATGGCGTAGCCTACTACACACCTAGGCTATATGGTATAGCCTATTGCTCTTCGACTACAAACCTGTACAGCATGTTACTGTACTGAGTACCCTAGGCAAATCATTAAGTATTTGTGTATCTAAACATAGAAAAGATACAGTAAAAATATGGTATAATCTTAAGGGACCATGTCACACATGTGGCTCATTGTTGACTGAATGTCATTATGTGTATATGAGATATATTTATATATGTATAATATATGCTATACATATGTATATGCATGTATATATGTTATAATTTGGGACATCTTGGAGGTAGGGAAGTTGGTGCTAAAAGAGCGAATAAAGGCCTCAAAAGACCCTACCTCTTGGCACTGTTCCTGGATTCACGTATCTACATAGCACAATCTGCCAGAGCTGAACAGGAGCTGCCCCTTCTGAAGAGGCACATCCTCTCTAGTTTGCCACAGCTCCCACCCCTTACACATTTACATATATGCACTTGTACAGCCCACATTACTCAGTTATGATGCCCTCTGGCTCCTCAGAGGCACAGTTTGTGATTCTTGGAGTATACTAAAGTGCTCTGTAAGTTTTTAAAGCACAACTCAAATGTTAGTTGTGATTATTATTGGAAGGAGAGAGAGATAAGGACAGGAAAGTAAGAGAAAAAGGTACTTGATTAAAGATGGCGTCTTCTGTGCTCCCAGAGTGCCTGTGCATACGTTCATAGGTCTTGTTAAATGCCTACTTCCCCTGCCAAACCATAGACACTCTGATAGAAGTTCCCAGTTACCCAGGCACAAGCACAGTATACAAGAATATTGTACTGTGCTAGAACTCTGATGGCCAATATACTTGAGGTAGGCATTACCACATCTTGCTCTGAACACTGTCCCACATCCAGCTATTGGCTAAAGTCTGATTTAACAAAGTTTAAAAGCAACAAAAGCAAAAACAAAACAAAAACAGGCAGCTTTTGGCTCCCACAACAGGGATTTACTATTTCAGACTTAGAACAAGCACCTCCTCTCTCAGGAAGGTCTAAGGAGCCTCCCTGAAAGTCTTGCCTTACCATGGGGAATGCAGCTTTGGTTAGAACTGTAGCTCAATAACTCTCCAAAGAGCCAAGGCACCAGCTGTCACTAGGTATATTTAGCTCTATGAGCTCAGAAAAGTGATCTCCCAGGAGGTGGCACAAAGCATGCAAACCCATCCCAAATGTTAAGCAATAGTGAAGCAGTGTGGGTGGGAGCAGAGAAGAGGGAAGACATCTCTGTAGAATTCCCATAAAATAGGCCCAGCCAGCTCATTCCATCAGGTAACAGAATTCACTAACAGATAGCCAGAAGAGGAGCAGCAAGTCTTTGGGTGCAGTGATCTAGGCAGCTCTCCTGGGTTCTTCCTTAGATCCAATTATTCCTCCCTCCCCTTTCCAACCTTGTTCCCATTACCTTCCACATTTCCCAAACCATATCGTGCCACCTCCATTCCCACTTCCCCTGCCCCGCCTCAATATTTAGAACCCATAAGGCACATGCTCCAGATCTGAGAAGCTTCTCAACTCTTATTCACCCCCTGAACACATAGCAAGGACCCACATTTTAGCTAAATGTCATTTATACAGAGTTCTGGCACATGGATGTTTCAGGGCTGAAGTAACTGTCTCCACTGAGATCAGAAGCTGTTGCTCAAGGGCAGGGATAGGACAGTCATTTCTCACTCATCCTTGTACAACTAGTCTCTCCTGCTGCTAGTCCATCTACCATGTTAAACACAAGAATGTCCTCTGTAAAGTACAAATGTAACTATATCAAACTCACTGACTTAAAATCTCATAGTTCCCGATTACCCACAGGACAAAGCCCTAGCCTCTTGGCATGGCATCCAAGGCCTTTTACAACGTATCCTATAGACTAACTTCCCAGGGACCTTCCTAACCACTCTCCCTCCCCACCAGATACCTTACACATCAGACCATGGGTCAGAAAACTATGCCCATATGCCATATTCAGCTTGCTGCTTACTTTTGAAAATAAAGTTTTATTGAAACACAGCCAGGCTCATTCATTGATGTATTTATTATATATGGCTGCTTTCATGCTACAAAGGAAGAGTTTAAGCAGTTGTAACGGACTCTGGCTAGCAAAGCCTAAAATATTTACTATCTAGCCCTTTACAGAAAAAGTTGCCTGCTCTATTCACATCAAGCCACTTCAGGTTCTTTGACCAAACCATGCTCTTTTATACCCCAAGCGTTTGTACAAGGTGCTCCATCTAAAACACTTTCTCCCACTCTTTGTCTTGAACTCCTGGCCTCAAGCAATCCTCTGACCTCAGTCTCCCAAAGTGCTAGGATTACAGGCGTGAGCTACCATGCCTCCACTCTTTGTCTATTAAAGAAAAAGGCACTGCCTCTGTGATGTTTTCCAGACCTCTCCCAGGTAAGTTGATTGTCCTGTGTGATTTGTTCCCTTAGTTCTCAGGGTATACATCTATGACAATACTTATCCCATGATACTATAATTACTATTTAATTGACCCCCTCTTACTCTCCCTAAGCAACTCAAAAAATGGAGACTATGTTTTATTTATCATTTATCTCTTCACTCAGCATCTTGCAAATTCTCTGGAACACCTAAAGGAATAATTAATTTAGCTTCATAAGCCCACTTCCAAACCCAGGGCCTGGCACAAAGCAGGATATGTGGTTACTAAGTAACTGAATGAGTATCTCTCATTTGAGTTTGTCTTACAACATTCAGCAGAGTGCTTAGCTTACAATTGCTAGTCAATGCATATTATGTCTACTTAGAAAAAAGAAAAAGGTCCCTGAATTGTCGGTCAAACAATCTAAAACAAATATATTCATCTAGGGGCCAATGAGTTACGCTAGCTTGAATTCAGTGTAGCATGATGGTTTAGAGCTTGATTCTAGAACCAGGCTGCCTGGGTTTGAACTCTGGCAGCACTGAATTCCTTTCAGTGTATCATGCACATCATTTGTGAAATGAAGATAGACAATAGTAGTACAAAATCTCATAACACCCTCACGTTGAGGGCAGTATAAATGGGTTAATTCACACAAACACCCGAGAATAGTGCCTAGCACAAAATAAGCTCTCCTCTGTGTGTGTGTAATAATATATTTTAAGAATAGAAAGACACTAAGAAAGTACAATCCTGGGGCCCACTATTACAGTGATGCTGATCCCTCATTTATAAGGGATATCCATAGAAAAGGTAGAAAATGGATATTTTCTAAGTGCTTGCTATATAAAGTCCACGTGCCAGGAGATCAGCAATGGAGATAATTAAGACGAGGCACTGTAGTCTACTAACCTCTAAGGTCCTTTCTGTTTTACTCTATCATTCTTACTTTGAAAACTTTAACTTTATTTAAAATCAAAACTCCACAACTTTATGCAAGACCTTCTATAGGCTGGCCTTCCTCAGTGTATCAGTTGCCACTTCCTCCCATTCCCAGCGATAATGAATTACTTGAAACTCTCTGAAAGTACTGGCCTTTTCACCAGTCCAAAGTCTTTGTGCATGCTATCACTCCACCTAAAACACTCTCCTTCTTCTCCTTATCACTCCTAGTCATTTGTTCAGTCCCAGATTATATGTCAGTGACTGTACATGAGAAAATCTAATTTGGGTACTCTTCTGTAATTCTGTCAAAGTATTCACCTTATATATTATAGCATCCTCCTCCGTTTTATGGCTGTCTCTACCACTAGGGGAATGTCTTCCAAGACAGCCACTTCACCTTTCCTTTTACTCCTTTATTCCCAGCACCTAGCACAAATGTGGGTATCGAGAATCCCTCTGAAGTCAATTATAAAGCTTAGTTCTTGTCATGGGATCATCCTTGATGCCTCACCATAACATTGGGAAAATGACACAGGTCAAATCCCAGAGGCAGCATCAAAGGTTTCAGCTTGCCAGGTACCTGACCAGAACGGCAGAAATGGGGAAACTCTAACATCTCCAGTCTTGTAAACGATCAGGCCCAAAGTATCCAAAACAGCCAAGGAGTACTATCTGGGGAAACTCTGTCTTATGAAAGGAACGCAGAAACAGAAGACTAATTAGAAAAGATTTCCCTAGAGAGAAGGGGTTATCTTCTTAATTGGAGTCAATACTGTCACATTTACATAAGATGAATCCATAGAAATGGACAGAATTCATTATAAGAAATAACACAAAAATTGATGGGTTAGAAGGGACTTCTAGTCTGATGCAACAGAAGCTCCATGGATCCACTCTCCAGTAAAACTGGTGAAAATGATTTTTCAAAAGCAAACATTTAAAGTTTTTGGAAATGGTCTTTAGGTCTTTCATTTCTACAGCCAATGAAGAAATATACACTCAAGAAAATCTATTACAACTTGATAAAATGTGAGTTGATTTTTTTCAGAGAAAAAAAAATAACTTGGTACAACAGTGAGCGTCTACAGTATTTAAACTAAAACCTGCTCTCTGCCACCCGTCTCCCAACTCAGTGACATAGAAACTCCACTCCAGACTGGCACAGCTAAGAACACAGAGATCCCTCTCCCCTAAGCTCCCAGGTGAAGAGTTAGCTGCCTGGGAGGAGCAGGACATCAGCACTTCTGATCTTGTCCCCAGCTCCCTGTTTCCGAGGCTAAGTGAGTACAGCCAAGAGATGGGCCTCTTTTTTCTGCTCAGACCCCACTCATAGGACAGAGCTTTACCTTGGATGCAGTGCCACTGAAGATACTAGGGCCTCAACTGCCATGGCCCTGGCTCATAAGATAGTGATTATACTCTGGGAGAAGCCAAGAATATCTGATCTGAGGCTACTGCCACCCCTCCATCAAGTGCTCAGCTCCTAAAGTGGGGTGTCAGAGAGAAGCATGTCATTTTCCCCACCCCCAGCTCCAATACAATGGCTCAAAGATTTTGCTTGGGGGAAGAAGCAAGCTGTAAAACAGAGAGCTTCTAATCTCTTCCCAAGGGAAATGACTTTATTTGGAACAGTGTGGAGAAGTTCAAGACTAAGGGTGCTCTCAAAAACAGTGGAAGACTGGGTGCAGTGGCTCATTCCTGTAATCCCAGCACTCTGGGAGGCCAAACTTGGAGAACTGCTTGAGCTCAGGAGTTTGAGACCAGCCTGGGCAACACAGTGAGACTCTGTCTCTACAAAAACAAAAACAGTAGAAGTTGTGGTGAAAGGCATTTGGGAAAAGACTGGTAGATTCATTGGAGATATATGCTAAACTGTAGAATGGAGAGTGTGCTACAGAGAACTGAGGAATAAGACAGCTGGGAGGAACTCTCTCTAATAAGACAGCTGGAAGGAACTCTCTCTGGGTAGGAACAAATCTCAAACACTGACCTCAGGAACTATCCCTTCAAAGGAGCCCTAATATAACTGGATCAGTTTGGGAAGCAATTTATGTCTCAGGGCATTGCCGAAAACAATAGAACAATCAGATGGCAATTAATGGACCTTAAAAACTAGATGTGGCCAAGGAAAGAAACAATCAAATAGAGTCCTGCCCAAACTACTGACATCCAAAGTGCCTATGGGCATAGCCAAGGCTGCACCCACCAACAAGAAACATTAGAGGTTTCACATTGGAGTTAGGGGACAACCATTAAAATAATCTAGCCAGTCATTAAACAAATAAACAAGGAAATAATAACAAGCCGCCAAGGGGTTGCACAAGTACCCAGAGTTGCTACAATATATTATCAAAAATGTTGGCCGGGCTAGGCGCGGTGGCTCACGCCTGTAATCCTAGCACTCTGGGAGGCCAAGGTGGGTGGATAGCTCAAGGTCAGGAGTTCAAGACCAGCCTGAGCAAGAGCGAGATCCTGTCTCTACTATAAATAGAAAGAAATTAATTGGCCAACTAAAAATATATGTAAAAAATTAGCCGGGCATGGTGGCACATGCCTGTAGTCCCAGCTACTCGGGAGGCTGAGGCAGAAGGATCGCTTGAGCCCAGGAGTTTGAG